>VYYI01001909.1:0-17019 GCA_021029175.1 Bilobella aurantiaca
GGTGTATTTCGTGAAACAGTGGGTGCGCTTCTAATGAATTCACAACATTCAATTTACGTACCCAAATTCTCACAAGGGAGGGATCCCGCATGCCCCCCAAGCACAGAACTGACAACCTGCGGGTTTGAAAGGTCAGGTAGGAACATTGATAATGCCAAATTCCTAGGTGCAGTAATTCAGGTTTGCCCGAGTTACAAGTCCGAAGTTTTGTTCACTTAGGACCAAAGAGGGGTACGTCTTCATTCAAAAATCCCATGATAAATCCCATAAGGTTTACCCGGTTTTGAATTTCGACGACGCTTCCATTAACGTCTATATTACTGTCTCGGACAAAAATTCGATACTTTTAAGACAATGTCGTGAATTTTTCAGAAATGCTAAAATATTGAGTTTGTAGGCCATAGGGATGCATTGTACCTGCATACAACAGTATTCGAAGCAATTTAGGTGGTTTTCAAAAATTACTCGAAATTTAAAATTGTAAAATCCTTAAATCCTGGGATTTAATTAGGACTTTTCAGCGAACACCAACTTCCCCTCTTTGGCGTCCAAGTGCTAAAACTTTGACGGTCTGTAACTCTGGCAAACGTGAATTTCTGCACCTAGTAGTTTGACATTAGGAATTTTCCTATATCACCTTTTAAACCCGCATAGCGCCAACCCTGTGCTACAAGAACATGTGGGATCCCCCCTTGTTAGTACCCTAATTCTCCGTACTGATCCTACCCATGGACAACAACAATACTTTTCCCGCACCCCGTAAACACCGACATGCTACAATCATCCAACCACCACATTGCTCAACACTCATACTTGGACAGCTCTAATCCAACACAAAATAAACAATACTGCAACAGCACTTCCATTCAACACAACCCCAATACTCACATTTACAGACCCGCCAACACACACAGACAAGGATTTCTTCTTGTGTGCAGGTTCTATATATCCTTATGTCAAGTTTTTTTTTCAAAATTTAGAATTACAAACCATGTTTTTCTTCCTACGCTAGAGGAGCTTCGCAATCATGAAGCAGCTACTGACTGTCTACTTTGCAAGAAGGCATTTACATCAGGCACTGAAGAGACCGTAGATAGTAATGCTGTATCCGGATTGCGCCCGAAGCAGTTTTAGCCGATTTAAAGTTGGGCTTCATACCAAAAAGTACATATCAGTTACAACGCTTGCTTGTAACTATTTACTAGAAACTAGCCCATGCCCATCCGCAGATTGTTTGAAGACTGTTTCGAAGATGTCCTAACGCGAAACCCACTGGGACGAAATCTCAGCTTTCAAGATCAGTCAATGAGTCACTTAAATCAGAGAATGGAAAAGCTATAGACTCAATAGTCAGTTTCAAAGAAGCTTCTCATCTTAAACGATAACTTAGATGAATTGCCGATGTTCTTGGGGCAGTTCAAGCGAACATAAAAACTATGTAGACTTTCTGACGATGAAAACTAACTGAAGTGTCTCGAGAGGAGGGCTCGAGATGCTGTTCTTCCCGTACTTACCGTACCTGACAATGCAACATTCCCAGATGTAACGCGCAAAAGGACTTGTGAGTGGCTCCAGCCTGTTGATTAATGTAGTGGCATCCATCATGCTTTTTTATAACTATGCAGTTATTTTGCTTGAATGGGCAATGGTGGAGGAGAAAACTGAAAAAAAGACATAGCAAGATGAATTAGTAGAGAAAGTTTCTTATTCTGATTATGTAATAAGGCCGTGTGGGGCACAGGAAAGCCCTAACATGGAGAGCGGAGGTAGCAAGTTTAACTCTCAGTGGCGGTAAAACTTTTTTCTTCCGTAGCATATATGGGCACACCCCTCCCTCCCGACTTGAGGGGTGAGGGGTATATTTGCGAGAGGTGTAAGCTTTTGGTATCAGGGAGGGGTATTTGTGAGGGGTTTAAAATTTTGAGCCTCGAGGGGNAAATTTTGAGCCTCGAGGGGTTCGGAGGGAGGGGTACTCAACTGCGCACATCATCCCCTCCGGAGGGGTTTGATCAGCAGCTACCCCTCTCTGACCCCTCAGACTTGCAATTATTAACATGTTTTATGTGATTTGAATTTTTTAGCCTCTTTCCTTGTTTATTTTGTCCAAATTTCTGGTTTTCTCTAACTTTAGCTTTAACTTTTCACGCCCAACGCCAGATTTTTTTCACTTTTTTTACAAAAATGAAGGCAGGAGGGGCAAATATTTTAGAAGGGTGAGAGGGAGGATATTTGAAACTGGTCTCAGAGGGGTTGTGAGGGATGTTAAAAAATCCTACTAATTACGAGCGTGAGGGAGGGGTTTTCAAATTTAAATCAAAATTTTTTCTTGAGGGGAGGTGAGGGATTTTGAAATGCCCATCTCTGTTCCGTAGTGTGATCTTATTTTTTCTTCTGAACGATGTAACCTCATACCATTGCATAAAACGTCACTTAAAATTTAGTAAAAATAAGTTTTGCACGGAAGATTCACGGAAAACTGCAGAAATTGGAAAAAATCATGAATAAATACCATTTTAGTCTCTTTTATTCGTTGGTTTTCGTGAACGCCTTTCCTCGTTTTCCGAGAATTGTTTTGCATATTTGCTCCCTTCTTATTTTCAGAGTCCCTTACCTCCGTTGCATCCGGAATTGCTGCGGTCTCTCGACTTGCAGTGACAGATGATCTATATTATAATCTGACAGACTCTTTGCCATCATTATCACGGGATCTTGAATTTCCTACCATTATTTCAACTGAGCGATCAAATTCTGTGACTTAGGATCGTATATATCCACTGTTTTGTAATTATCGTACGTTGATACTTGTAGCCAATGCTTTTCTCGCACTCCATTATGTGATATTAGTCGGAAAAAGGATGAAAATAAATGCATTTTTCGGACGAATTGGAGCAAATGAAAAGATTCTGCGAGGAGTTGCTTGAACGTAAAACACGCTTCTTTAACGTTCAAAATTTTTTCCGTAACTTCTGGTTCCAAAATACCTGGCAAATGGCCTTGAGGTGCATTTCTCTGGCACAAGGCTTAATTATGGTTTTGCAACGCGGAACGCAATTTTTCCCAAAGCAGGATGAGTGCAGCATGGAATCCATTTGCGCTGAATCCATGGCGACCAAATGGTCGAATGTCAATATAAATGGTTCCATCACCATTGGAATCACAACATAATCCAAAAAATATCAAAAGTGCGACTTCGTCAGTTTTCCAGATGCGCTGCAGTTGATAATGAGTGTGGAGGTGATGAAAACTACACTTTCGACCAGTGGTCCCATCTTATTTGTTTTCTTGCAACCAAACGTTAGAGTCGCCTAATATTGGACCATCCAAACTAATTATTGGCTGTACAGTGTAGGAATGTTCTACCCTATCCTTGTGAAAAGATGCAAATCCATGTACGACTCGCTCCGCTCTCAAGTAAAGGGCTCGGTTTCGCATGAGCTCATACTTCAAGCGAAATAAAATGCACGATGGATGTAAATACTGAAATTTGTTATGTAAATACGGCAAGCCATTTCAACCGTAACACCTGGGAATGCCGATGATGAGATTGGATTGATAGGTCTGAGAGTTCAGACGTCGTTGATAAACTGAAAAATCTTAAACTTGTGAACTGATTTAGTGCGTATTATTCCTTCGAGCCGGACCAAGACCGAAATCCAGCAGTTAATAAAGAAAAATTCGTAGCTACCGCAGTTTAAGTTTTAAATCAAGCCCAATCACTAGATAGAAAGTGGAGCGCGGTGAAGGGGCAGTTAGCTCATCTCTCTGGAGTCCTCATTGCGCGAGAAAACTGCGCCGATTCCCTCTCACGTCTCGCATGCATGCAAGAGCAGGCAAAGGACTATCTTCGTCTAATGAGTATCAAAGACGACATCAGCGTCCTCTGCACTGATTATAATTTGTTGAAAAAGAGGCAGAATTCAATAGAATTGCTACAAGATTCAACAGTTTTGATTTTCGAATTCAAAATTGATGATTTCAATTCAACCCGACAATCAAAACATAAAAATTCTCCTCGGCAACCCTTAGCAGCACATCGTGCTGGAGAAATAAAATGGCCAAAATTACAATGGACTCTGTTTGCGGGAAATTGACAAGAGTGGCAGTTATTTCCTGATATTTACGTGTCGTTGGTACACAATTCTGAAGCATACAGTAAAGTACAAAAACGGATGTACTAGAAGTTGGCCTTACGGGGTGAGGAAGCTCAGTTTCTGTATTCCATTTAGTTAACTGATGCTAACTATGACCAGGCATGGGCGATTTTAAAATCTCGTTATTAGAATAAGAAAGAAATTATCATTTCAATAAATTGCTGCATCGACCCAATATAACGTCAGAATCTCGTCCGCACCTTCGCAAATTCGTTGATACGACGTAAGAGGTGACGAGGTCGGTACGAGCGTTTCAAGTATCTGTCGATCAGTGGAATGTCGTGCTGTATTACTCTATAGCTTGGAAGCTTGATTCCAACACACGAAGAGAATGAGAGCATAACGTGAAAGGAAATGATAAATTCCCCCCATATAACTACATTTTGAAATTTCTAGACCTACATGCTCGAATTATCACGTCCTGTTTGCAAAGCAAACCGCAACATTTTAAGGCACAATTAGCTGATTCAAAGACAACACAATTTGCGACTACGGAAGCCTCTGGGTCAATAGTTTCATGATACTCTGCCTGGGGATACTTATGGCGCAGCCATAAGTCCAAAATATAATGCTGCCACTGTCAATGATAGAAAGAAAATAGAAATCCAGCATCAACTCTGCCTAAATTTTCTGCGATCAGGCAATTGCATGAAGAACTGCAGAAGTAGTTTGTGCCGAGTATTCGAAGGCAAGCATCACTCCCTGTTACACCCAGAGGGAGCATATGAGAACCCCTATAAGTCATGTTGTAAGTGGATCTGCTCAGGTGTTATTGGCGACTGCGTAGATCAAGGTGAAGCTTGAATCAAGATCACCAGTAACTCTAAGGAGACCAATGGGCTTAGGACGCAAGCGAGTTTGGTCCCAGACCAGTGTGATCAAGCTCTTGGTCTGAAGCTACAACGGATTTCGACTACCGTATTTGGATTTGGAGGTCAAGGTGTCCAAACTGTCATGGGCATCACCACGTCACGATTTACATCCCCCTTTAATCCCACTAATTAGTTTCATCCACTGCTGGGTTGCTCGTATAATGTTTTGATAACATTACAAACTTTTTTTCATTACATTGTACGAGCAGTCTCCCGCTTGTTATATTTTGATGTTATTAACCATGAAATGCTCAACCTTGTTATCCCAAAGGAGCCATACAAGTTGAAAAATGATTCACTTGCTCACTTTTGCCCTCGGACCGCACCACTCGGTTCCGCTGAGATGAGACTTGGTAGGTATAATAGGGTACTCACAGCTGTCTCGTTGGTTGCAAAGTTCAGCTGAGCCCTTGGAAGCATCAATGTTTCCAGCACAAACTACAGAAAGACTCAGGCTCGATAAAGTCAGTTCACTGTTTCTCATTTTTCTCTCTACATTAGTTATCACTTGGAGTCCAGGTTACGCAGCCGTTGAAGTCAACACGTCCAATGGGCTGAACTAACTGAAGGAAATACGAGGATGAAATTGGATTTCCACCCACTCCACCCTCATGTCCTGTGTGTTCCAAACTTAAATGTAATGAATTGAAAGCCACATCAGTTCACCACTCTGTGAAAGTTGGTACTGCTGGCGCTGGTAACACCTGAAGTTGATATTTCACGCTCGGACAGTGGATACACTCATACACGTAGATTTTCCAAAACCAGTAGGAACACCATCTGCGAGCTGAAAACTTCCTTTGTTGATCAAAAACTGTTCCTCTTTCCGGGAAAATTGATTTTCGAGCCCGTAATGGATTTTTCAAGCATGGATAGGAGCGTGTACCACCGAATAAGAAAAATACAAGGACATCCCTGCACTCGTAAAATTAACAATGGTCGGACCCAAAGTCTCATCCTTTCAGTCCCCATGTGTAGCTCCTCCAGAAAATTGGATTGCACAATCCGGACGGGATGGAATGATGGGCATAAAAGAAGAGGGCTGTCTTCCCTCTGGAAGATAAATATGGTGCATGGTGATTCATGACGCTAGTGGGAACCATGATCCTCTCCCCTAACGCACGCTCATCCACGAAAGTTGTTGCAAAATCCTTGCATTCAATCTAAATTCCCTCGTGCACATATCCCAAAAAGTCCGCCAAAGTTTACATCCCAATGCAAATAAGCATCTGAGCCCCCAAGAACCCGCTGCAACAGACCATGGGCGATGGAATGCGGGCAGGGCATTGGGGAATGATCTTATAGGAAATATTTATGCTACCACCGTCTCAGCTTAGGCTCAATGGTTTTCAGGACAATGGGATGATTATAACTCAACCATTCAGAGCCACTGTGTGTGCCCTATGTTTCATGGGGCGGTGAAGGAATAGGGTTTGGGAGCTCGGTGGAGTTTTAGTGGAGGTGGAAGCACATATGTGCGTGACTGTACGTTCATGGGAATGTTTCCTAGAGTGGAACAGGAGGAAAAATGACGGCATGAGAGCTGAGCTGATATCGAGGGAGTCAGGGAACACTATCGTATTAGGAGCGAGCCAAAGCGATCTCGCAGTCAGTTGAGCCTGTGAAACCAAAAACTCCGGTTGTCTCAGAATCCTCTCCCGCCTCATACTACTGGAATAGCTGTTACACACCAGCCTCACTGAATCTGATCCCTCCAACGGTCTCTTCTCCACGAATAAGTTCGAGAAAACAGTTGTGTGAACCCTGATCTTCCCAGCCACGCTACCATTCTTGCTGCCACCAACATCCACCGTCTCTTAAGCGTATAGCTTAAGTTCGTCAAACGATAACGTCGTAAAAGATTTGTCTCTGCTCACGATGAGCAATGTTGGTGTCTTTCCCGTCAACAATGGCGACATGTGATTGGAAGCCTCGGTGACAATGTCCCCCATTACTGCTTGGAAACAATCCCGCACAATCTTACTCTTGTTCCCCCTATTTGTTTCTTCTTGAGCCCTCGGTGAAAATCATCAACAAATGGAGCAACGGGAGCAGAGATCGGTTCGTGGAAAGGCGAAAAAAACAATTAAGCCCCTGCAGACCCTCTGCAATGAACTGAGGAGATGAGCGGGAACCCGTGGTGTAAATAGAACTCACAGTCGAATGCATCGACAGCTCACAGAGCTCCGGTGATGTGGTAACCTGAACCGTAAAATTGGTGCTACACCCCCTCGAGCAACTTCAAAGTCCCACTTTTCTTCTACTTCCAGGAGTAGTGGTTTGCATTTTTTCCGCCCTGTAAAAGGAAATCCCTATAGACTGTCGTAATTTTTTTGTTTGGCCGCTCATCTCTTTCCCCCGAGGAACGCTGCTGCTGCTGTTGTAATCACCCCAGGGCTCAGCTCAGACAACATACTAAATGCATACATACACACACTTTTACCTCTACGATGATACGATCCCCTTGAGAGTCCTGAATAAACCAGATCATATCAGGAGAACGAATGATGATGCTGATGATAGTGATAAAGGAAGGAAACTGCGACCCTTCGGCCTCTCAGTGCGCTTGGAAGAGTTGTGAATTGGAACCTTGAGTGGATGACTAAGTGAGTTACTCTGCCTATGGGAAATAAAAAATTATCTCATTTTTACGAGGGTGGATGACTCTCCGCTCGGAAGAAATGTCAAAATTTCTGATTATACTGCATCTAACGAAGGATAAACTTCCTGGAAAAAGTTTGGAAAGCTCGTTATAAATAGTTTTAATGGACAATTCAATGGAATCAAATTTTTACTCGTGGGGAGACTCTAAAGGACAATGCGATCGCCTAGCTTTGCCATGTCATCCTGGGTCTATACTGTTTTTCGCATTCAGCCAGTGTGACAGGGAAAACAAGTTCCGACCAGGCCAGACTAATAGTCCACATCAGGCCGGAAATAGTGCTGCTGACAGAGTGGCTGGAGAAAGTCCCATCTCCGTCCTGCCATTCTTGAGAAGCTCGGAGCAGGCTGGAGCACGTTCTCGCTGTACCACTGCGGTGTCGTGAAAGCCGCCGTAGTGCAGGAACCACTTACCACTACTACCCCTTTCAATCCGTGTTATTCAGAGTCCCTTCAAATATGATCGCTAGGGAATTCGGGAGGACAGTCTTCGGAAAAGTTGGGAAAGATAGCGAATTCGAGAGAGCATGAAGAAGTGTAGTACTGAAAAAGTATGATACGTATAGTGACTTGTTACGTGATGGACGTGGTTGTTCAGCAGTGTTTGCGTGGGTGAAAGAGAGAAGTGGATATATTGAAAGAATACGCTGCATTTAATACTTTTTAGTCCCAAAGCCTTTATTTGCAGTCTCTTCATGTGTACCACGAATGTGAAAGTGTGTTTGTGAAAGTGCGACTGGAGGATGGTGTTCTCCGCAGAGCGAATTGAAAGAGAAAGTTGATGGCTACTTTTTCTGTCCTGCCTTTTATAACACACAACAGGGAGCTGACGGGATGACAAAGAGTCTGATAATGGGCACTTTCATTAGGAGCCAGGAATGACTTTCTGTGGTGGATTCTTCAAGCGTTATCTCCTCTCTCAATGATTCCCAGAGTTTTCCATGGTAGTTGAGTGGTGCTGCAGTGTTCCCTTCACCAGTATATTGAACTGTATCGCAATCCCATTGCTGTGTATCATACGATCCTTAATTCCGTCCCTCTCTGCTCGATACTACATGAAACACCTCCATATGTATTGGCAGACTGCAGCTGAAGCTGTAAAAGACGTTGTGTTGTATGGAGCAAAAGTAAACGTGATTGTATAAGTGAAGGGATGACCAATCGACAGGAGAAATGAGAAACTCGGTCTATCTCCAAACTTAGTTGTTTCCGCGACTAATCTGGGAAAATCTTCCGATCCGAATCCCTGCCTATCTCAATCCTGGCCTCAGGGATTCACGACGACAAGACATTATGTGGATCGTTGAGAGCCGGCCAAGCTTACTTCAGTTGTTACAATCATAAACTCCATCTCCCTACTGCAAACACTCTGTGCATATATAGACATACCCTTTGGCGCTCTCCGAAAATTATTACCGTGTATATTGGGGAGAGAAAGAGGAGGCGAGGGGAAGAGCGAAGTCGATTAATATTTTCGCCGAAACCCGCCCGCGCCAATAACATTCATCTCAGACCAGAATAGTAGGAAATTACGGGTTGAAGACTTCGATGTTCACGCCTCATCTCCCCGCCTTGGTTCCGCTGGGGGAGCGATAGTGAGTTTTCTTGCTCGAACATCGTGTCCTTCAGTTGGAGCTTAATGGTGTTACTCCGGAACTCTTCCGTTAAATGCTGGCAAATTTCCCGCAGACGTGCATTAATGTCAGTCCACACCCCTAAGTTAGCATACGGAACGCCGAAAGCGAATTCTTGCTTCTCTCCACGTCTCACCACGCCGTATTCATGGTGAATAATTTACACGATACTGTACTTCATACTCCATACTCCACGATAAGATGAATACAGAAAGGAAGCGAACCGTATGGACTTCCCTCTAATTCGTAGTTCAAGACAAAGGGATGTGAAAATTAGGCTTACACACATCTTCGCCTTACTCATCTCTCCTCTTTGGGTAATTGGGTGACAAATAGGCGGGAGTCAAAGTGGAAACAAATTGTTTGACGTCCTCTGCCACAAGACGATTGTGTGGCAAGATGAGTCTGGCCGGGAGCCAACCCTACGATCAATTAGTTAAAGGCTTGGAGGAAAGTGAATTCCATCCGCCATTCCCCCAACCAACAGAAAGCAATGGTTTTTTAAATTTGAGCACTGCGAACAGTGCATCAACCGCCATCCTGGAATCCACGATGGAGCCAGAGCATACGGGCCTCAGTCCCCTTGATGCCTTCATTCAGAGTATCGGACTGAGTCTGAGTGAATGGCAAAGGGCCCAGTTGCAAGGTCTTGCCCCTACAGGGATCCAGTGTCTTCTTCAGAATTGGCTTAACTTGGCGAAAAATCCTATTCAAGGTAAGTTTCACAACGATGGTCACATCTCTATAAGTCCTTCTGTTCTCTCATTATTATTGTCTTTTCCCATTTTCGACTATCACACGTAGTCATTCCATTAATAATTATCTTAGTGTAGAGAAACTTTGGAAGTCCCTGTGAGAGTCAAGAAAAAGAGGAGGTTCATTTCCCGCATTGTAATTTATGGAAATCTCTGTAGTTTGTAATTAATAGCCAGTGAATGAAGTAGTTGAGTTCAAAAGCCATTGTTTCTACCAGTTCAGCTCAACCTTTGGTCTCTCTCGCCTCTCAGCCTCAGAAATCCCTCCATATAGCTAGGTAGTCGGCAGAACAAAAAGTAATATATTCAGCAGAATAATGAGCGACAGTGAAAAAGAACCGTAGAGTAATACCCCATTAAGGAATGTTTATACATATACGTGAGCAAATCTAGGAACCAAAGACTTGTCAGGGTTCCAGGGATGTGTGGCCCGAAGGACTTTAGTTATTAGGATCGTAAAAAACATTCCTTGTTTCTTTGTTTCCGTAGCACAAGGGGATGGCCTTGCTCGAGTGTTCTCTATAGTGAGCACCGTACTCCGGAATGCAATTTAGGGAATAAAATTTCGCCTCTTCATGACCAGATATTTGCATGGGATTCTCGGGAAATCTCAGATTTGACATTCATGTATAAGTACAGTGAGGTAGGATGAGACACTTTTTTCCATCTCATGTACGACACTTTGGAGGAAGGAGGCTTGGGATGAGAAAAAGACCATTATTTTAATTCAAATAGATCTTTCGTGGTTCTACCTGAATATGAGTGGTACATTCATGATAACGTTGGTGAATGAGAAGTCAGACGGAGGGGGAGGACGGGGGTTTGTCTCTGTCAATAAGATGAGTGAGGTGAGGAATGAGAGCTGTGTGCACTTGTCAGCCATATTGACGCTCAAAGCTGTTGTGGGACTCAAGTAAGGGTGTCCACCTTCTCCACTATACCTTATTATTTTTAAATGAAACTGGCATATTTCCTCCAGTTCATTTGTAGCTCTATGAAGTGGAGGTGGAGGGCGGAGATTAGCGTGAGCCAGACTAGTATGTGGTAGATTTGGCTACCAGCACAGCCTCCTTTATACTGTCATTACCAGGACATATAGTCGCTGAAACTATAAGGACTATTTGTACTCTGATAATTCTAGTTTGTGTGTGCGTGTTTTTTGCGTGTAAGGAGAAATTCTCTGATCTGATAGGCTTTGAGTGAGGCATTACCTCTGGCTTTAGAAAAAGAATGATGGAGCCGGCACGAGGGATCCCAGGAATTTCCCTCTCTTTTGGACCCATTCACTTGTTATCACGGCTTCGATCTGAGCTTTACAATGACCTTTTCCATGCACAACATGCAAACGTTAGCGGCAGAAAAGTATCAGCAAGCCCGAGATGGCAACCTGTAATGTATACTTTATTCATGTAGACGCAATGAATGCACACAAACTGTAACTACTAATTGTAGATTCGTGTTTTTAGGGTGAGTGGTTATGTTTTCGCTGACGATTTTCACTTGCACCCTCCATCTCCTGCATCATCATCAACATTGGAGTACTCGCCCGTTTTGAGAGTAATTTACGAGGGGGAACGAATTAGCGGACGAAGGGGGCTGTCCAAATATTATGCATACACTCAGATGGAGACGAGGGGTCTGAAATCCCCAAAATCCCCGTATGACAACATTGATGACGGAGGGGGAGGAGGGGTTTTCGGGCAAAAAGTGTATACGTAATATATGGACATTCCCAAAGACACACTGATGCCTTTGCGTGGAGTACCATATGGCCTCAGCCGATCCATATGCACACACTTACTTATCTAAACTAGAGCCGGCTTTTACGTGATGTTCCTATTGCTTTAAACTTGGAATGTTAGTAGGTCGTAACCCGTTGTTCTTGCTGCCGTGGAGAAGAGTGGAAGTTGTGTTATCATAGTTTCATAAATGTAGCAGACGGCAAATATGTAGGGAAAAGTTTGCGTGCCTTATGTCGATCCTGGCATTATATGTTTGATGCTCGATGGAACTTACATGGACGATGACAAGGGGAAAGGATCGTCCCAGTCGCCTTAACTAAAATTCCTGACAGAGACAAATGAGAATAGAGCCAGATAAGGGGCAAGGGAGAAATCAATAAGAAAATAATGAAGGCTCCCGCGGGTAATCCGAGTACAGATTTGATTACGGCCTCATGTGCAGGAGGTGTGTGGGGTCTGGGGCCAGAGACTGGCACACACCTATGGGGGACAGGGGGATCTTTTACGGGGCATGGCATGGCTATAGATTTAAAATGTCTTCCGTTTCTAATGCTCCTTGAAAGTGTCATCCATTAAACATATGAACATTTTTCTCACCACAAATGCATAGTGTATGTCCGATGGATAATACCTTCCGCCACGTTCAAGATTTAAATTCAATCGCTCCAACTTCCTGCAGAGTTGACACTTTACCGGGAAATTGATGGGATGGATCGGCAGAGGCTGGTGCAAGTCATGTGGCTTAAGGCGCGTCCACACTACAAGTTATGTAGCGCATAAGTCCACTTGTGTAGGAGAAAGCCCGGTTGGTGTGGACGCTACACAATTTAGGCGCGCATAACTTGTGCGCCGTCTCTGCTTTCACCCTACACACGCGCTACATAAGTTGTGACCACAACGAGGTCGTCCTAACTTATGTGTCTGCCCATCACTTGACGAAGGCATGTTTGAAATAGTGGATTAATTATCCCACGTATTGACATTCCAACGAAAATAATTATTGCGAATGAGTAATTCATGTCATTTTCAAAATCTCAAAATTACCATCCCATATTTTTCACACGGAATAATTTTTTAAAAATTTTGTAGAATTTGAAAATGAGATGCAATGCCAGGATTATAGAATGGGGGTCTGATTGAGTTGCAAGTTAAAAAGTTCAGAAAAGTACTGAGCAGAAATCAAACATTGTATGAATAATTATGATTATGAGTGGAAGAGGCTGTACATTTCCATTCCTTTCGCTTTGTTTAAATGCTTATTTGTTTTCTAGCATGTTATTTTAGGAACGATTTACGTTCTAATTGTTCATGATGTGATTCTGCTCCTCTTGTCTCGGGCTATGCTTACTAGTCTCGAAATTCAAACTCCAATGAATGTTGTGAGATTTTTAAACATTTCTTTTGAACATTTAAAGACTGTCACATGCAAGAAAAACCAGTGCAAAGTTCAATTCTTACAAATTTTGGAGTCCATTCAATAATAATGAAACATCATCCGATTTTTAAAAAATTGTATCTACACTGAAACTTTTGGTGATCAGTGAGCATGCAAACTGCAAACCCACTACGTACACAAGCTCAATAATTCACTAACTTTGAAATTTGAATAGTACCCGCACCCAGTCAAGAACTAGAACAAGGAACAAGACACATGTAGCCATACTTGCGTTGTGATAAACTATTCATAACAGTTCACTGATTTAATTTTTGAGCTCGATGCTTCGAAATAGGAACTGGGATACCGTCCCTCTTTGCTTCATAATTCTGGCGTATTGTGGGGAATAAATGTACAAACATGTTAAAATGTCATTGTTTAATGTGTTAGCGTATCATCACTGCCGCATAATCTGCACCATTGCAAGAGAAAAAAATTATTACTAGAAAATCAAAGTTAAACTAATAAGTTAGAGATTTGGAAGGGATTTGTGCCTTACTATTTGAAAGTTGTGACATCCAACTACAAGAACATAGTGTGGATGGAAATTTCACAACCTATTTTATGTACCGGATAAACGCAGTAATGTAGACGCTACTCAAGTTATGCGTGGCTCAAGTTAGGGGCATGCGCTAACTTGTGTGTCACAAGTATTTGTAGTGAGGACGTGCCTTTAGACTTTTGGTCCAAATACTTACCACATGTTATAGGAGCTCGGCAAACAGATCAGCTCATTTTCCCCGCTTTGCGTAGTAATTTTAAATTTGACAACGGCTCGTAGAGCCTAATGTTAAATTGAAATTCTCCTAGGGACCACGAATATATTAACTAAAGCGATGTTTGTAGCATACGTCCCACACCAAAAACTGACGTGGTAAAAGTGTGATAAAATGAAGGGCGATAGTAAAATTGCAGAAATGTATCACGGCTCGTCCAATCGGCTGCCTTCTGAATATCCAATAGACTTGCATCGTTAGCTCTAGCGGCAGTAGCTGATGAGGATCTTGTGGGGTGGGCTTTAAATATTTTGGTATCAATACCAGCTGATCTCATCATGCATAAGATCCAACGGGAGATAGTAGATGTGGACACTTCCTTGTGTGGCCTCGTATAGGAAATAAACAATCCAGATGACGACCGTTAACTTTCATTAAGAGCAATATAAGTCTTTATACTGAAAACAACACATAACTCGGGATCAGATGGATATTCTGGATAAAAGGAATCCGGTAGGAATCGATTTGAAGATGTCTTCCTCAGATGAAGGTGCTTGAAAAGGGCGCCTTCTGGGAGAAACTTAAGACCCTCCAGACCCAAAGATTGAATGTCGCAGGCTCTGTAAGTATTAGCTAAAGCCATGAGATAGGCTAGCTTTTTTGAGATGTCACAGGTTACCTGGACGTAGGGTAAACTGTCTTTAGATACTGTATTGACGTCTTCACATTCCACGTCTCAGGGAATCTTGGACAAGGTGGATTAGAATTAAAAATTCCTTTCATAAGCCTTATAACCGAAGGATGTTTCCCAATGGGAACACGGTCAACATGCTTCAGATAGAACGACAAACCAGATCTGTGTGTATTTATCGTACGATAGTCTAACTTCCTGTCACTTTCCAGGTGGAAAAAATAATTTAACACATCGGAAAGAGAGGCTGACAGTGGATCCCTTTGGTGTTGGGAGCACCAAAGGCTAAAAGATTTCCATGCTGACTTGTAAGACTTTCTGGTCTCCGACCGGAGAGATAAGTCGAGCAACTCAGAGGTTCTTGAACTAAGGTCTGGCGACTGTACTTTGAGAACCCAGGCTACCAGTTGAAGGCTACCTGCGACAACTAGCGGATGAGCCTCGCCGGAAGATCGGAAGTCGGTGGAAGGTGAATTTGCAGGCATATAGTCGACTGTAGGAGAAGAGTAAACCACGGCTGTTGAGGCCATAACCGTGTTATCAGCAACATTTTCGTCTCCAGACATTTCCTTACAGTTCTTCCGATCAAAAAAAATGGATGAAATACATGTGGAGTCATTGATGACCAGTTGGTCGAGAAGGCGTCCACACTCCGCCCCGGTATCTGGTCTCCAGCTCCAGAACCGAGGAAGCTGGAGGATGAATAGGAGCGGAACGTAAAGACAGACGTTAAAAAGTTGCTAGAACCACAAATCGTGGTAATTGCCGGCACGACGCAACTTGAACCTGTGTCAGTGACAACGCCTCATTACAAATTCTGGTAGCTCTTTCTCTTCCGTGATTCCAAACGAGAGAGAATGAGAAGATCACAAATCCAAGAAACTCGATGGCTTTTGTGGGCCTCAAACATGACTTCTCGTAGTTCACCAGCACTAAAACCACCACTTCAGATGGAGGAGACAGTTAAACTTAAATCTTACATCAGTTTCGACTCGGATTCTGCCAGTATGAGAATGTCATCCAGATAATTTATTAAACGTATTCCACGTGCATGTAAAAAACCGCCAATAGGTTTAAAGACCTTTAAGAAGAGAAAAGTAGCCGTCTCTAGCCCAACAGATATACGTGTACTGATTTAGTTTATTTTTGCAAACAAACTGGAGATACATTTTGCCCTCTGTGGCTACTGGAATCGAAAAATATGTATCTTGCAGATTTATTTTAGCCAACCACATATCTTTGTCCAACAAATCCCTCACTAATGTCACTCGCTCCATTTTAAAATGTTCCTCTTCCAAGAATTTTTTTAGTGGTTTTAAATTTACTGTTAGGCGGAAAGTCTTTTTCTTCACGAGAAACACTGAGACAAGAAGTGCGTTTCAGCAAGTTTAATTGCCCCATTCTGTAGAAGAGTTCTGAATCCATGAAATTCTGATGTTCAGGAATATGAAACAGTCAAATAACGACGAAATGGTAAATCTAGAGACACTTTGAAAGGCAGCCGATACCCTTGAAGGGTTTCCAAAACCCTTCAAGGGGGTTTTGTTATGTATATGTTCCGCGGGCTAAGAATTCCAAATGGGTAAACACCGCCCGCGTGTAAAACTTTCTGAAAAGATGTCACATGTACCATGTTAAAACGGTAATTCACCTGAATTTAAACGATGTGACCCGCGGGTACTTCCTGCCCCCCCCCCCGATTACTGTTTTATGGCCTTTCTCCCAAATTGGAAATTTTTTCCGTAATGAAAACCAGTACATTCGTGCATGTACGTACATATTTTGTTTACCTTAGTGCATCTAAATGCAGCAAAAATTTCTCAAAACCAGTACTTTACTGGTAAAACCAGTACGTCTGGTCACTATGCTTCTCCGCCCCTGTTGTAAGGTGGACGGCGACCGATGGGAGCAAACCGAATAGTTGAAGTCTTCAGACGTCCACATTTTCTTTCTAGAACAAATATTTTTTTGTTTCTTTCATATTTAGTAGTCTCCTCGCATTCCTTGGTGGGCGAATGAAATACCTGATTGAGGTAAACCAACAGCAAATTCAAGTCAGCGTTCAGCTCAATGATATTTCTCAGTTGATCACGGAGGCTCCCCCAAACAACTTCGCATTATCTGCCTGAGGAGATACGTGCGACAAGTATCCGGCCAACGAAGGGTGCAGATCGCCAAACAACAACTTCCTCCTCTCATATATAGCTTGAGCGTTTGCATTATCAAGCAAGGCCATGTTAGCATTAACGGTTTCTAAAGTGCTCTGAGGATCAAGCGCCGCTCCTTGTTGCATTTCAGAAACAAACCGGCGTGCAAGGGGGGCTGTCATGAGGAGCACGGATTTTTGCATGGACTCGATGTT
>VYYI01001910.1:0-17005 GCA_021029175.1 Bilobella aurantiaca
ACGTGATTAAAGATTTAAGGAGCAGATATTTTGTTCTGAAATACCATTATGGAAAAGAAAAGTCCGTGAGCCATTTTTGGAGGAAAAAAAAGGCTCTGTATTTTTTATTATGAGAAAGCGCAAAAGCTTTCTCCCTTTCCTTTCTAATCCGACTACGCTAAGCATAATTTGCTCTAAATCGATACTGAAAGCTCTGATTTGTTCCTCCATTAATCAATTATGATTCAGTCAACTAATCTTAAGCAGTAGGAAAAGCATTATTCAATATTTACGCAGAGCTTAAAATAGACGCTGATTTTGTTCAGGTCGAAATTATATCAAGCGCGTCGCTGCACGCTTTGATAGCACGCGAGCGTCGTTAAAATCGCTTCCGGCCACCGCCGCGGTGGCCTCTGCTACTTTCCTAATATGTCAATCAATTGAGCATGTTTCGCACATGAGACGTAAGCGTTGAATTCAGGAGGAGCTCTCCTAAAGTGCTCTAAATTGACATTGGAAAAGTAGCTAATTTAAATTTAATTTAAAGTTTCCTGGGAACATAATGGGAACAGACGCTTCTGTGACCTCTGCATCTCAATTAGGTAATTACGCCCCTCGAAACTCGAAGAGTGTTGTCAGTTTGGCAGCATTTCGCAGATGCTGCCCAAGTATTTGCCAAGTATTGGTGTTAGAAAATAAGTCAGAACAAGACCAGTATTTTTTTATTGAGTGTCAAACAGAGCCAGTTGCTGGAAGGTGCTGGAAATTCTGGAGAAAGTTCATTGTTTGTTCCCCGTCGACAAGGCAAGAAAGGACCCATAAATCCGAACAATAACTTATTCAACTTTCTCCACTAACTTTTTTTTTCTTACATTTTTCTTTCTTACCATTTTGACAAGCACTTTATTCTATGACGATTTCGGCTCGTTTGAACAGCTTTGAAAAAGTGATGGTCCATGAAGTGCACGACTCTGCAGCTTCCGTTCGATATTTCTTAAGAATTTTTTAGATTTTCTTTTTTTTAGAAATCTCGGAATTCTAGAGGTGAGGAAATGAAATCTTGTCTTTTCCATTTCATGAAAGCTTTTGTTTTCCGAGCGTTTTTTTTTTGACAATTAGTGTCATTTTCCTTTGTTATAGAAAAAGTGAAATGTCAAAATAATCGCAGAGGCAGAAGATGGATGATTTGAATTTGAAAAAAGTGCCACTTTCGTTTTTTTTGAAAATTTTGACAACCCAATACTTGTCCCAAACTGTCAAAATTGACAAATAACACAACGCATCCTCCAATATCTGGCACTTCTGATTGGCCCAATTTTGGCAAGAATCGATTCCCAACTTCTACACAAAAAGCCCTGTTTCCAAAACTTAAGAAGATTACTTCCATAGAGAAGACTTTTAGTACAGAGAGCGTAAAAAGTGACTAAAGTGAAGGTTTGGTGAGTTTGTACAGGTTGTAAGCAAAAGACATTCAATTTCAAAATCATTAGTTCACGTCTCACGTTTCTGTAAACGTTCTTTTTTAATGAAAGGACATATCGTATTATTTTGATTATACTGGAAGGCTCTGTATTTATTTCCAGTTGAGGCAATAATACGTTTGTGCTCACGCCGAGAAAGCACACAAAGCCTCCAAAAATATTATATTGAATGTTCCAGGTGAAGTTTCTAAAGACAAATGACTCTCCAAATAGTAACTGTTACTTGAGAAGTGTACTTACGAAAGGCTCTGTACGTTTTCACTAAAAGGATTGTCATAAAGCAGATTCCAGCAACCCCATAAAAACAGTTGTTGAATGTTCAAGATATTCAACGAGAAATTTCCCCAAGCAAATGACTCTCCAAATCGAAACTGTTGGTTGAGAAATGCACTTCTAAAAGGCTCTGTACAGGTTCAAGAAAAACAATAGTTACTTCATCCATAAAATATCATTCGAGGCATACTCCAAATCTGTTGTTTAATGTACAGGATATTGAGCGGAAACTTTCTCAAAGCAAATGACTCTATAAATAGAAACGCTTACTTGAGAACAATTATGAAAGGTTCTGTACTTTTTCAATAGAAAGAAAACAAGGGTTGGGTTAGCCATGATACAAATTAAGCGTCATTCCAGCTACTCCGCTAAAGCTGTTTGTAGAAGATACTAAGCTCAACTTTCAAGTTTGACTTTCCCAAGGCAAACGGCTCCAAATAAAAACTAGAACTGAATTTTTGAGAGGCTCTGTACTTTTCTGTTAAAACGAAGCTAACATTATCCATTTCATAAAAGCATAACTTCAGTCCCATCGCGAAAGTAGCTTCATTAAATACAAGATGTCTTACATTACATTAAATTACATGCAAGTCTCTAACATTACCTCGCATTACATGTAGATCTCTTACATTACATTACATGAAATTACATGCAGTTGCATCGCTGCGTTGCATGCAATTTCTCTCATTCAAATGAAAAATGACTTTCCAAATGTAAACTTATTTGTTGTGGGATGCACTTCTGAAAGGCTCTGTACTATTTTCAATAAAAACAAGGGCTAGATTAGGTCATGATATAAATAAGCGTCATTCCAGCCCCTCCGCAAAAGCAGTTGTTGAATGTTGAAGATATTGAGCAAACTTTCTGTGAAGGAAATGACTCCCCAAAGGGAGATTCCCTCTGTCAGTGGAAGGGCGTCCTTGCGCTTGGGTGAAGGGCTTTGGAGCCCTTAGAAGGACCCCTTCATGTTTTCCTTTACTAAACTATCTCCCATCCACCCTTCGATTTTTCATTAAATTGAACTCGACGTGACCTTTCTCGAGTTTCCCAAATATTTATAGATCGCCTCATTTCCATCCTCTCAAAAAGGAATTTCTGGAATCCAATAATTTATTACGTTTTCTCTCCAGCTCCAGGAAGCCCCAAGAGCTGCATGAAAGGGAGTCGAAAATTGAACTTTGAAGACGAGGGCGGGAGCAGCAGTGGCCCTGGAGGCACCGCCGCGGCACCACCCAGCTCCACCCATCACCACCACCACCACCACCATCACAGTAGCAAGAAGTCAGTGTCAGTGTCCCACCGGCAGGAGACCCCACCACAGAGCCCCACCGCCAAGCGCAGCGGCAAAACGGTGATGATCAAGTCGCCGGGAAGTGAGCCGCGGTCGACGACGTCGACGGGGGTGGGGACGTCGTCGATGTCGACGCAGTGCGCCTCGGAGATTCCCTTCCAGTTAATCCTGAGTCAACACTATGACAACCCCCCGCCCCCACCGAACTGTACTTCTAATGGGGCGTATGAGGAGGAGAGGCTGAAGAAGCTGAAACTGCAGCAAAGTCCCCCCACCCCCAGTTCCGACTCGTCCGAAGCCAACAGTTCGTCGGAGACCGTTGTCGCCGCCGCGAGTTCCAAACCCGAGAGCTTAACCAATCACAACGCGAGTTCGGATCGATTCCAGGGGTATGACCCTCAGCTCGTGGCAATTGCGACAAAAGTGGTCAACGAGATTCTCCAGAAAGCTACGCAGGAGGTGGCTAACAAGGAACAGAAAGTAAGCGTAACGCAACTTTCTCTCAAAACTTTTTTGTTTTAAAAGTACAGAGCGTTCCGTAGTAATCGGCTCTTTTTCCAAACGAAGACTCTCGTCCCCGAAAGTGGAATTTGGCCAAATTGGCCAAAAACCATGCAAAGGGCACCGCCCACGAAAAAAAAAGTTGGATAACAAGGACAAAGTTTTTGAAAAAGAATTTCTCACACTTTGTTCGAGGGCGTAATTCAAGTAGAATAAATATTTGAAGTCCTTGACGCTCTGACTTTACAATTTTTTTTTCCTTGCGCAAACTTATCAATTTTTTATTACTTAATGGAGGGCACAAAAGAAAGGGGAATCTTTGTCACTAAAAAAAAACGGTCGAAGAAGAGGGCGTAATTCTCGGTACAAAATTCTTAGAAAGTTTCATTTTTTTTAGACAAAAACTTACCTTTCTCCAGTACAGTGCGTTTTTTCCGGATTTGAAAAACTATAGATTTTTTACCGTTAAATCTCTAGAAAATATTGTCCTAAAACACAGAAGGTCTGACATTATTCTGAAATTCTACTCATTAAGCTGCTTTGTTTGCCCTTAGTGTTTCCCTGTGTCACTTACGCTCAAACGATACTTAAAAAACACTCTGTACTTTAATCCCTCCTTAAGTCTTCATAAGACCGTCTTGTCTATGCTGCTGACCAAGGAATATTTCTTTGCGGATTAACATTTAAAAGGAGAAAGTGGGCCAAGCCTTTTTTGAAAGAAAACCTTTTCTAAAATTGCAAAGTCTTTTGGCAACAGAATCAAAACGAATTTTTTTTTTACCTTTTTCCTTCCAGGTAGCAACGGACATGAAACGAGGTTCCACGGCGTCGAGTTCCGCAGGAGAGCAGCACCGCCGCGGTACGTGACCTCATTTTTACACTTTTCACAAAACCTAATTTACACAGACAAAAAAGGCTCTGTACATAAAAGGGAGAGAAACAGGCATTGTACGTGAAGCCGTTCAGTCGTTCTTTTGTGCTGGGGTGAGAGCCACTTTTATTATGCAAATCAATAGTCCCGGGATCTATTGTCCTCTGAGAATTATTTTCCGTCTAATTCGACAACCGCTGTAAATCATTCCCTTGTGGTTTCTCCTCGAACAAATCGTTTTAGAAAATGCGCCGCCATTATTGCCAAGCCTCTACCTTTGGAGTGATTGACACGGCTTATGTAAATACAGAGCATTCTTTAACAGAACACCAAAAGTCTCGGGAACTATACAAAAAACCTAGGAGAAATTCCATTTCTTCTGTCCTATGCCACGATGGGCTAGTTTTGCTAGTTTCACTTAAATTTTAAGTGCTCCTTTGAATCGCAAAGTTTCTCCGTTGCTCCATTATTTCACTTTTTTTTAAAGAATTAAATTTTTTAAAACAAACAAGATGCCCAGCTTGTTAAGATGCAGGTGACTTTTTGTTTGACCTCTACTACTTTACCCTTTGTCAGTGTCACGCACTCACGATAAAAATCTTCCGCTTTTATAAAATTGTCTAGTTTCCAAGACTTTCGTTTTTCGAATTGCAACTCTATCGAAGCAGGTGGCTTTTTGTGCGACCTTTACTTCTCTGCATCTGCACTTTGGCAGTGTCACGCACTCACGATAAGAGATTTCTGCTTTTATAAAAATTTCTAGTTTCCCGGACTTTCTCTTTTCGCAACGTGACATAAAAAAAAGCTCTGTAAGTTATAATAAATCGTCTTCTAAAAAAAGGAGATGACGGATTTTCTTTTGTTTTTGAGGCACCAGGGCCCTAGAGGTTAAAGGTCAAAAGTCAAGTGAAGGGAGAGATGGCGTCTCCACGTTTTGAGTGAAAGTTGGAGAAAGCTCCTTTGTCCCGCTTTCTCCTCACTTCTTTATCCTTCATAATTGGAAAATGGAAATGGAATGGGCTCAGTCATGAAGAAGGAAAAATTGGAAGCACTCATCTTCCCTACCCTCTTTTTTCTAGACAATTTTCTAGAAGACGAAAAAAACGCCTTATTTCCTAAATGGACAGAATACAGACTCCCTTTCACCTTTCTCTTTTTTCGGTCGGAAGAAGGGAACAATAAATCACAATTTAGCGTCATCTGCCACATGGCTCCGCTCAGCAGCTGCCCACGGTGAAAGTAAGTGACGTCTGGAGAAAGCCTCGCAAAACTTTTGTCCAGAATGTGCCAAATCCATGAACAAACAATTTTTTTGCGAAGACGATGACGTGCTAAAAAGGCGCACGGAAGTCTCTAGAAAAGCAACAGTTTGCTTTTGGGTCAATTTTTAACCGGGAGAAATTTGAAATTCTGTGGAACTGAACTTTCTCCTAAGCCACAAACTACACCTGGAATTCCAGGATTTCTGGAGAAAGTCATAATTAGTCCAGAAGAAGCTGTTTCTGAAAGATTGGGCGCTGAAGTTTTGAAAGTGCAAATTCTCCAGCGATCTCCGAGATTCTCTGGACGGTGGCTGCACAGTGGGATTTGATTTATCGCTGCTGGAAACGCTGGAAAATGAAGTGAAAGTAAGAAGGTGAAAGGCGGCGAAATTGCAACACTCTTATCTTTTCCTTTCCATTTCTTGCTCTGCTGCTCTTGGTAAACAAAATCCCGTCGACTGTGAGGGGCTTTAGGAAAATGGATTTCATTAGATGAGAAACAAAAAGGGACCCTTAAAGGGCTCCTCCACGACTACAAAGGGTCGAAGGCAAAGGCATGACCCTTCAATCCAAAAACAAAATCTCCCTGTTTCAGAGAGACGGTTGGGATAAGGAGATACGAAGGCCCACTTAAGTACAAGAACAAATAGACACAGAAAAAAGAGAGCTTTAGAACTTTGGAAGACAAGACTTTCACTTTCACATACAGAGCCTTCCAGAACAGCCGAAACGAAAGTGAAACTTGAGTGCTACTTCATTTCTGACAGAACTGATCCCGAACTTTTCCTGAGAACTTTCACCTTCACTTCTCTCGTACCGAGCCTTTCACAATAGACCTAAAGAGAAAGTTGGGTGCGAGCGAGGCTAAGACATATCCACTTGGTCTGAGAGCTTAGAACTTTCTCAGAGAAAAGACTTTCACTTTCACATACAGAGCCTTCAAGATACAATTGAAGGTGAAATTTGAAGACTCCTTCATTTCTAAATGAAGGCTGCCACAACTTTCTCTTCCCCTTCATGTACAGAGCCTTTCAAAATACAAGACCCTCAAAAAGGAAAGTTGCATCGGAGCGAACGTAAAACATATTCCTTTGGTTGGAGAGCTTTAGAACTTTCTTAAGAAAAATCTTTCACTCACACTTACAGAGCCTTCCAAAACAGGCAAAGCGTAAGGGAAAGTTGAAAGCTCGTCATTTCTGAGTGAAAGCTGCCGGAATTTTTCGTCGTGGATATGAAACTTTCGCCACTCTCATATACCGAGCCTTCTAGAAAGCATGAAAGCTTAGCTCAAAGAAAAAGTAGTTTCAAAACGTGGCTAAAATGATGTAAATATAAAAAACTTTCTCTAAACAAGACTTTTGTTCCACTACTGGGTACAGCGCCTTCCAGAATATTAAAATTCAAAGTTGGCTTGAAAGTGAGAGAAAGTTTAAGAGCTCAATTTCATGCTGCAATACACTCTATGTCGACATAAGACTCCCTCTCACTTTTTGTACAGAGCCTTTCAAAAAAGACTAAAAAAAAAATCTAAAAATGGTTCCCTTTTGACAGTGTTCGATTTTTGGGAAAAGAACTTCCACTTCCGGTCGGATCTGATATTGGACAGATACGTCTGAAAGGAAATGATGTGGAATTGTGTTCTTTTTTCAAAAACTTTTTTTTTTAAAAAGGTTATCTTCAAAGAAAGTGATCTTTGCCTTTTTTTTTTTTTAAGATTTCTTTGGAATCGGACGAACTCCCTGGTACAGAAGAGCTCATGGCGTCATTTCCAAGTGGGTCACCAATATCTGCGTCCGAGCTCAAAATGCAATGAAAACTTGAGATTCCTGGAGAAATTCTGGAATTGCTGGAAAAACTCTGGAATTGCTGGAAGGTATCGTGCGGAGTTCTCACAGCAGCGTCACGTGTATACGACTTAAAGATTATTATAAAAAAAAAAGTACCGTGAGACTTATCATAAAGCAATTTCTATGATTACCCGTAAACCTGATTCGTTAGGATTATTTACATTTCAAGGGCCCTCCCCTTATTTGCGAATTTATTTGTGAGCCCTTAAGAAATCGTAGTAGCCCACAATGGACCACTTTCTCCAAATTGAACTCAATTCTGGAGAAAGTAAATTGAATCAGGAAAAGAAGTTTAAACTTCAAAAGTTTACTTTCTCTTCCCCTGAAATTGAGATGGAAGGTTCAGAATCTCAAGAATTTGTCCAGTGAAAGCTTTAGAAACCGCCCTTAAAGTGAGCGCATGTCAAACCTTACTATTTGTCACTAATTACTAAGAGAGACGTTCAGAGCCTTTCAAAAATGCATCTAACGTAACTGAAACAACAACTGAAAAACGCACATCTCACCTTTCGAATTTTACCTAGTGTAGTGTAACTGAATTTTAGAATCATGAAATTTCTCGTTACGAATTTTTCTTTTTCGAATTTTTGAAAGGCTCTGTACTTGAATGTGGTGGAAGGGACTAATTTCTTAAGTTCAAGATGATTGTGAAGATAATACTGTAACACATTGGAGAAAGTAAATTAGTTTTCCCTGCTTTCTCCTTGAAAATCATTAGAAATAAGGCCCCTTAACGTTGTTGTACCTGGCTAATATATTTTTTGAAAAAAAAAAACTGCGTGACTTTTCAAAACTTCAGTTTTGATTTTTTTTCTTTTGAAAAAATTCAATCGTGAAATTGAAGTCTCCCGGTCTCATCTGGCCAGGAGACTTGAAGTCCCCTCTGAAACATCCCTTAAGTCCCTTCAGAACGTGTGAGGACCCTTGTGAACAAGTGATTTATTTCCAAGCAGGTAGAGCCAGAGTAATTCTCGAGACATCCCCGAAAAAACCTGTCAAATCCAGATTCTAAAATAAAATAGGCAACTACGCAACACGGTTCCCAAAACTTTTTAAAAAAAAAACTGTAGTCCAAAACAAGTTCCAAAAAGTTTTTCAAAAAAGTTGCAAAAAAAAAACCAAAAAAAGGCATTTCATCTCCCCATACTGTGTAATGTGTCCTCTTCGAAAACAAAAACCAAAATCAATGTAAAACGATCGCTAAAAAGAAAACGGGTTAAATAAATTGATTATCTTGAATGTTGTTATTTTCCAACCAACTGGTTTAATCTTTCAAAAAAAAAACATTCAACGCCTATAAATAACATTTTCAAAAATTCACTCTTCAAAATACCGGGATCAGCCTAAGAGATTCAGTCAGCACAAATTTCAGTTTTAATTCTTGCCCCAACTTTTCCGACTAGCAATTTTTTCCTTTCTTTAAATTGAAATTTTGATCACTCGGATAATTTGGTTTTCGATTTTTGTTTTTCGATAAGTATCCATTTTCTTTTCGATAAGTAATTTTTTGAAGAGTTTTTTCTCCCTAAGAGATCACGAAGATGTCATCTTCGTCGTCCACTTCGACGCCGCCGTTTCTTGCGAGCATGTAATTGTCCATGTCAATGCAGGTACAGTTGTTGATGGCGTAGCGAAGGCGCTCTGCCATAATTTCCTAAACAAAATAAGAGCTGTTTAGAAAAGCAAGATTTTCAAAACAAAAGAGTTAGAATTTCTTTTCAAAAACAAAAAGATGTTTAGAAAAGGCTCAAAACAAAAAGCATCTTCGAAGACTCTTATTTCGAAAACAGGAAACAAGGATTCTCCTAAAAACACTCTGCAGTGTCTTAATTAACTTGTAAACGACTCCAGGCTCTTTTCAAAAGACAACAGATTGCAGCGCTGGAAAACTTTGTGCTGTATGACCGCCCACGCTTCAGAAACAGCGCAAAGCGCTCCTAGCCGTGCTCCAAACTTTTTGTGGCCTTAATTTCCACAAGTGAAAGTTACAATTCGTCAAAAAACTTTTCACTCCATTTCACTTCAAAATATTTGTTTGACGTGTGGTAATTTCCAAAGAACAAAAAATACAGAGCCTTCCCGCTCTACTGGGAAAAGTACAAAGTGAAATCGGAAAGTACTACAACATGTCTACTCTAATTCATTTCAATTCACGACACATTTACTCCCAGCGGATTTCCAAAAACTTTTCTCGAACCGCGTCCTTATTATGAAAGTTTAATCGCTGACTCCGCCCCTTTTCCCGCCCAACTTTTCTCATTAACCTAGAGTGTACTGGCAGCGTTTCCTCCGTAAACAAGCAGAAGCGCTCGTCTCGAGTGCCTCGAGATTAAGTAGGTGGAATTTGAACTCCTTGGAGAAGATCTCTCTCTTTACATCTCTGCACACCCCTAATGCTCTTAAATTGATAGAAAAGGGGGAAAGTACCGAGCGTTTTTTATGTGAAGTTAAGCATAAGGGCCCTCTGATCTTATTTACTCTTAAGTACTACCCAGGTCCCTGGATGGGAAAAACTGGAGGAAGAGATACTTGGGGGTGCTTTTGAGCGAAGTGGATTAGGTAGATCTTTTCTAAAACTTTCACCGAAGCCCTTACTCCGCATTTTTTTTTTTGAAAAACCTGTCATCTCCCTTTGAATCCATCAAGAAAATTAACTTTCGAGCCTCCCTTCGAAGTCCTCAAAGTTTTACGAAGTTTGGGTACTTAACTTTATGTGCCAAATCAGCTTACCTTTGAAGAGTAGGGTGGGAGCCGGAGTTGGAAAAAACTGTGGAAAGTAATCGAATCGCCATTTTAGAAAATCGAATCAGCGGAAACCGCTACTTCTTTTCAAATAAAAAAACGTTCTTTCAATTTCTTAAAATTTTATAGCTTACCAAGTCTGTGCCGTGGGAAGTCTGAAAATCATAAATTAATTAAAATTTCAAAAACTTCATATTAAAAGAAAAAGTAGAATTTGAATAATGTTTAAGTTACCCATTGAGTGGCCGATCAACTCTCATTACTTGAAATCGCTGCGAAAAGTCGGCCAAATTGGCTGGGAGGCGTGACCTCCCTGAAATGAATCTCAGAAAGAGGACGCGTTCTGCATTGCTAAATTCCGTTAGGATGTCAAAGAGCCATCGAGCGAGCTCATGCGACTCGTCCATTTCTCGGTACCTGCTCAGGTAGAAGATCAAGGGGAAAAGTTAATCAATTAGTTAATTATTGCATTAAATAGTTAACTAATCAGCCACTAATTCACAATTCACCAATATCTCGCCCAAGAAACTTAAAAATTTTCAAAACCTTGAAAATATTTCTAAATTTCTAGCTGTTTGAAGCGATTTTTGTACTAGTTTATAAAAAAAAATGCACTGTATTTCCTAGCTTAGCTTACCGCACTATTTGCTTGAGAATGGAGATAGAAATATTGGGAAGGCCGCAGATGAGTTGCTCGAGGTGAGAGCCTGTCATAAGAGAGAGAAGCGGCACCGGAACAATCCCGCCCATTCCCTCCCGAATGGCCGCAATCTGTCAAAAAGTAAATTAGACTCCCTGCCTCCATTCTCCCCCATATATACAGAGCCTTTCACAAAAGCCTTTGTTGAATATCTTTTGAACACAATCGGCAAAAGAACATGGGATTTGTGTCGACTACATCTATTTTGTAGTACTACAAAATTCAAATTCTATTCTCCGCCTCTTGTGAAAGTCTCTGTACATCGGGTAACTCACCTGGAGATCCATTTCGTGGAGCCTGAAGTGTACCGCCTTCTCTACATAGTCCAATCGATTGTGAAAGTTGAGCGGAATGCTTCTTCCGCCCGGGACAATAGGCACCAACTTCCCAGTACTACTCGTCCCTTCGTAGCACTCCAAGGGGATTACCTGAGCAAATACAAAACTTCTAATTCCAGTAGTTCCACACCAAGTATCCAGTATCCCAGTACTCTCATTCACTTTCCCCAAGGTATCATTATGGAACTCAAATTAAAACTCAAGGGCCCCCGGGAATCCTCGCCTCCAAGCTAACAGGGACCCCCCTGGGATCATGTACCACTGTTCAAGGGCGTTTTCCAGTTCGGGCCTAAAATCTAGAAATAGGGCGAGGCCCTGAAGAAATAGGAGAGGAACTGGGCTTGATGAAGGCCTTCAAAGAGACTTCAAAAGAGTTTTTGAGAATTGTGAGAATGAAATATTCTTTGGAGGAAAGGACGTTACCTCGTGGAAGTTGTCCTCGTCAAATTGGGAAGTGATGTGGTCTCGGATGGATTGGAGCCCTTTGATACACATCACGTCAACTTCCTCCAAGTCATCTGCACTCACTTCTTCACCAACTAAAACTTTCCAAATCAGAGGAGCCAACGGAATCGCTACAGGCTTCTTCGTTCGGATCGCCACACCAAACAAAATACCTAAAAACAAAACGAAACACCAATTAAACACCATTAAAACGATTTTCACAAACTATTACAACACAAATTGAAATAAGTTTTGAAACTTACTTTTCGAAAATTCTATAAATTATTTTTTCAAAAACTTTATAAATTCTTTTTTTTTTCAAAAACTTTCAAAAACAAAAAAAATGAAGCTTGACCGGAGAAATAAACTAAGGAAGGGAAATGTACAGAACCCTTTTGATTTTTCAGATTTAAGTAGAGAAATGCCAAGAGGTTCTACAGCTTGTTTTAAAACAATTTTTGTTTTATAGGAATATTGATCACAGAAAATATTTTTTGTAAAAAGCGAAAGTATACTATTTCGTTTTGAGCGAATCAGCGTTTTTTTTTTCAATTTTTGGATTCAATAGCTTTGAATAATGGGAATCCTTTGAAGTGAATCCCACTGTACATGATACAATGAATGAAGAGTGTCTCTCACCAATGAACTTGAAGGCGGACAAATCCTCTGAAGACGTCAGGTCTGGATTGAGTAGAAAGCGATCGCGGTTGTAGCCAACGTCATTGGTGGAATTTGGGGTTGGAATTAAGTAGGACACCGTTCCGTTTCCCAGCTCCAAACACAGTTCCGTTATGGTGTCGTCAAACACACCGCCTGCGTCATCCGCTCCCTCTCCCACCAACTTTACCTAAATTATATTTAAATTTTAAAGTAGATGCTGAGTGCTTTTAAATTGAATTAAACTTTTAATTTTTTAATTTAATTCTCCNTTAAAGTAGATGCTAAGTGCTTTTAAATTGAATTAAACTTTTAATTTTTTAATTTAATTCTCCTATTATTTAAACTAATTTAGCTTTAATTCAACTTATTGATTTCCTAACCTTCCAGGCACGAGCTGGGAGTCTTAGCTCTTGTGGTGAGAGCTGAACCACTTGCTTTGCAATTTGCGTAAAAATGGGCTTCCGTTTCTTTCCCTTGTTTGAAATGCGACGCACTGTAATTTGCGGTCCGTAGGTTCTCGACTGAACGCCAGTGCGACAGATACAGCGCACAAATGGCAGCGTGTAGACGCGCGGAGTTAAGAGAGACCGAATTCGAGACGAAGTTGGGGAGTAGTTCGGATCCGTTTTGATATTGGGGATATAACCCTGCATCGAGTTAATTNCAGCGCACAAATGGCAGCGTGTAGACGCGCGGAGTTAAGAGAGACCGAATTCGAGACGAAGTTGGGGAGTAGTTCGGATCCGTTTTGATATTGGGGATATAACCCTGCATCGAGTTAATTTTTTTTTTCAATTTTTAATTAAAATCTTAATTAGGTTATAATGAATTATTAATTAAAACCGCAATTAGGTCAATTAATTATATGTCAATTAGTTTACCACTGAAGATGTCAAGGGCAACAAGTTCCAGGAGCTGTAGAGCATATCCGAGAAGTTCAAGAGCACTTTGAGCCTCGCTTTGAGCGCTGGAATGGGAATGTGCTGGAGGAGTTGGTACTGGGGTGGAACACACCTGTAATTCGAATAACGTATTAACTCACTTGTAATTATGTTTCTATTCGTTGTTGTTAATTAGGACAAGAAAGAAAAAGAAATCCTTAACCAAATAAACGGTAGTTCTCCGACTTTTTTCAGTTCATTGCATTTTTTGAGAAAGTCTCTGTATATTTTCCTTACTGTGGAGTTCCCAGGAGCAGGTCGACGCCAGAGTGTAAGTTGATACCACGTGAGGAGCGCGGTGCTGTCCAAGCAACCGAGTGCGTTCTGCCGGCAGAAACTTGTTGGATTTTCTTACCAGAGAGAGCACCCACCTTCTCAGGTTCCTTGACATTTGTACAGTGACCTAGCCCAAGTTGACCTTCAGTGTTGACTACAAATTCAAAACAACAACAAAACACCGTTTAAAACCGTGCGTTTCACAAATTAATTCCCGTAACGTATACGTTATTTTCCTGACCTAAAATCCTAACTACTTGCTATCACTATTCTACGTTTTGCGATTTGCCACAATGCAATACATGTCATTTGATACGTTGTTACTTGAAGCACTCTGTGTATTAAAATATTTGTACTCGTCGCTATGAAATTTGAACCTTACCTCCCCAGCCATAGACATCTCCGTCATTGGTAACGCAAAGGGTGTGTTCAGCTCCCACTGCTATAAAGTTAACATGAAAAAAAAAACGTTTAATATTGATTAGTTAATTATGGTTCCCTTTAACCACCATAATCTTAAAAGTTAAGTTAACTTAACTTTTAACGCTGAATTCCTAACTTACCGATATCCACCACCACGTGACCCATCATTCCAGCGACAAGTGTGGGGCGAGAGCAGCTCCTTCCATGGGCTTGACCAATGAGTCTGTCCAGCCCACAAGTGAAAATCCGACCATTCTTTGTGAGGAATACAGTAAATTGAGTGCCGCAGCATACTTTGGCGATTCCAACGTCCTGCAACGTTTCAATGACTTGCGGTGTCATCGCCGTGCTGCAAGAACCAGTACCCTACAAACAAAATCATTTGTCAAGCAGTTTAGCAATGCAACACATTAATTTAAGTAAATCCCCCATTAGTTAAAATCATTTTTTTTAATAAAAGAATTATTTAAAAGTTTTTTTTTTACCAATTTCCCGTTCTCTCCATCACCAAAGGCCCACACAGTTTTTCCGTCTGCACTCACACAAACAGTGTGTCCAAGTCCACAGGCTAATTAAAAAAAATGCGTTTAAAAAATACAGTATTTTTTTTTCAATTTGACTTCTTACCGACGTAGCCAATTCTATGAGCCGATAAGCTCATAACTTTTTCTGGCGTTTTCTTGTTTGAACAATTGCCAAGGCCGAGTCGACCAAATTCACTGCTCCCGAAAACGTAGACGATTCCATTGTCCGTGAGAACAGCCGAATGCTTAAATCCACAAGCAACTTGGACGATCGTCTCATTTTTCAACGCCTCAACCTGTTTAGGTCTTCGTTGACGGTCACTAAAAACGAAAGATTTGTTTAAAAAAAAGAAAGTTAGCGCCTGAAAAGTAAGCTTTACTTTGTGCCGTGCCCCAGCTTTCCAAAATCCCCATCTCCCCAACTGAACCTAAGATAATCAAGCATTAAAATTAATTATCTTTAATTTAATTCACTAATATTTTTCTTTAAATTTAACCAACTAAACATTTTTTAAAATCTTAAACTTACACTTCTCCGCCTTCAGCTAGTGCAAGGCTATGTCCATCCGAACCACAAGAAGTAGATAGAGCCACAATTACATACCCTAAAACCCCCAAAACAATACTTCAGTGTTTAATTCTAATTACGAACTACCACACTTAATTGCAAGTTAGTCAATTATTGACTACTAATTATGACCTTGGAGGGCAGAAATGATGGTTTGCGTGACCATGTCATCTGAGTTGCCAAGTCCAAGGCGACCGTAGCTCCCCTCTCCAATGGACAGGACAGACCCATTGGACTGAATGAGAAAGGTACAATTCTGTCCACAAATGACCTGTTGTGTCCCTGCAAAGCTCGACGAGAGTTTGGGGAAGTTGGCTTGTCGTCCACAGTCCGCTAGTTGTCCGTCTAAAATAGGTTTAATTAGTTAATTAGGTTTAAATCTTGATTAGGTAATTTTAACGTAAGATTAATGACAAGGTATAATATCTTACGTCGTCCACTACCGAATCCATAGACTTCGCTCATCCCTCCAAATTGCCAGTCCATTGGCTGCTGCGTAGCCCATGTCACGACCTTAGAGTCCATTTCAATGGTCCATTCAAAGGGTACGTCACTGTCAGTCCGATACACAGTGTCTTCATCTACAAAGTTATGTTAATTAAAATTTAAGTTTAAATTAAAACTAATTAATTAGTCTATTAATTACCAATTCTATATTTTTCTACAAAGTCCATCGGAAGTTTTCCTCTGATACAAAGTGCCTCTGCAGTCCGAATTGTCATGCCCATCGTCGTGAGCCACTGCCAAGGACACTTCTCCTCGCCGAGCTGTGACGGCGAGCAGGTCATTGTCGCCAGTTCAGTGTCCAGGCTCAAATTCAGCGCCAGCGTAGCCAGACTCTGGAGGTATCGACTGTGCAAAAGCAGCTCTCCAGCGTCAATCTTTGCCTTTTCGTATTCATATTGTTCCTGGGAATACAAAACAAAATAAGATCATATAACTTAAGCGTTTTTAACTTACAAAAGTTCAAAATATGCTTTTGAATTACGCTCATGAGAGAGGGTAGGTGAGTGAGCAGCGATTTGAAGATTGGTAAATTTGGTAGTTCGCTGTGGACTTGTTGTAGAAAGGCCGAGCGTGGAAACGCTTGAGCGTTGTCCGAGTAAGAGCTGACCGTTTCCGGGTTCATTCCACGGCTCAGCGCGGCCCTGTACGTAAGACATTTGAGGAGTTGCTCACATGCCCACTGCCTGTGACTTCCTGTCAATCGCTGCGACAGAACGCACTGGGCAAGCGCTTCAATCAGGTATGTAAACGAGTCCTCGGAGTTCCCACCATCGGGATTTGTCGATTCTAAGCACAAACATTACAAATCATTAGGAAGTAAACATTATGTAATTATTAGCAGCGATTATGTAATTTATGACTACCTTGGTTGATATAGGGGTAGGTACAAAGCAAGTTGACTAGAGTCATTGTTACAATGAAATTTGATCGCTGCGTCGAATCCGTGTTTGAGCCCAACTTTACAAAGCCAACTGACGCATAAATCAGCTCCTGAACAAACAAATATGAACAAAAATGAACATAAAAATGAACATGAACATTTGATCAGTAAAGCAAGCGTATAAAAAAACTTAATTAGAAGTCATACGCTTGCTTGTGCTTCTGCTTACCCTTGTACACATTTCCAAAATAAGTTTGCTAGCCTCTGGATTGTGAGCACTAAGAATTCTGTTCATAAAAATTCAAAACATATTTGTTTTATTTAAATAAAATTTGTTTAATTTTTGTTTAACTAAAGTTTGTTTATTACCTTTCCACCGCTTTTGAAATGTGCTGAAGTTTTGTGCAAGTGCGAATATCGTAGGGTAAATTGAGGAAGCGACAGGGGCCGAAGCGATTTGATCCAGGGTGGTAGACACGGTTGCTCTCGTCATCGCA
>VYYI01001911.1:0-17005 GCA_021029175.1 Bilobella aurantiaca
CGTACTTGAAGTTTATCGCTTTAATTACATTTGCTCCCAGACGCTTCACAATTTTTAATTTTTCTTTTCTTTTTGTAAACAATCGTTCACACGTAGAACAATGAACTCTTACGTTTTGGCTTCACGCATATTTTCTATAGGCCTCAAATTAGTCTAAATACGACTTGCGCGAGTCCAACAAAAGTGCAATACAGCATGTCCAGTTGCCGCCAATTTCTACGTGATTGTATTCATACCTGTAGTGACAGGTGTGAAGGCATTTGGCAAAGTCGTGCAAAAATCTTTAACAGGTAAATCACTAAATGATTCATTATTTTAGACAACATGTGGCGGCAGGTTTTAAGATTTTACTTGTTTTCCCTTTTACTTTCTAATTTTTTACACCTCTTGGTTTCAGTTTTTGATACATCGGTTTTGAAACTCAAGAAAAAGATATTTTAGTCACTTAATTTCAATTCAACTTTATTTAAACATTTGTGACACTTTAATTGGCATTTCCTCGAGGTAATCATTAGGATCAAAGGCTTAAATAAAGGTTGAAAAATTGCAAAATCTTCATCTTTCTAATTAGTGAGTGATTAAGGATGTCCGGCGCAAATGACAGAGATGAAGGCACGATACAAGATTATGCTCAAGCGTTAGCACTTAAACGTCACTTTCGTAGATGCACAAATTGTGATTTGGCACACATATTTGTCCCATCCACTTTTTTTCCTAATTCAAGGATAGTCAGTCATGCTTTCTGCCTTTCGATTTCAAAGTAGCGTTCAAAGTGTTACTTTTAAGAGAACTGTCTTTACATGGTATTTTTTTTATTACAAATGGGCTCTTTAATTCATTTTTATTGCTAAACACGATTAAAATTACTGTGTAAATTGGTTAAAATCAACCTGTCGAAGTTGTTTTTATTTCGACCAACTATTTGTAGATCATTTCGCAGGATGTAAATAGATTTTTCGTTTGTCACATTCACATCTCACATGTGTGAATTATTCAAATTTTATTTTAAGGTTGTTGCGTGATGTGGATGTGACTATTGTTGGATTTTGAAGGCCCTGCTCTTCCGAATTTTATAAGTATATTGTGATTGGCTTTATTATTAGAAACAGGTGCGTTTACATTACAACGATGCGTCCTAATTAGCATCAAATTCAAATAAAATTAATGCCCGATTGTCACAAAAATCCAAGATTCTGTTTTGAATTACAGGTCTAATTTCTAGACAGTATTCTATTCGGACACTTGAACATAAATTATCCAAATGACACTTGTAAAGCGGTCCAAATTGACAACTTCGAAAATTCAGTTTAAAAATAATGGGTGTTAAAAAAACTCGATTCCATTTCAATACTACTGGAAGCGGCGCACGCAGGAAAGTTTTGCTTCAGTGAGGACATCCTCAAATGCGTTTTACTCTCATTCTACTCCATGTCACCTTGCTCGGGATGTTACCATGAATTGATTGTGATTTGAATACACGAATCTGGTGCTTAATTTCCTAATTTTAGATCCACTTAACGTCACATCACCCCCTTCTCAGGGCCATGCATAATGAAAATCCCATTGTTCTGGATTCAGAACAGAAAGCCCTCTGCTGTGAGCCACCGCCGAACACGGTGGCTTTCCGTTTAATTTGAATGTCATCAAATTTAAGAGCTCCCCTTCTCCTGTGGTCGTCTGCATTGTTGTCAGAAGTTCAATTTCTAAAATTTTAACGGGAATTGTGTCGCTATCATGTACGTCGTGATAGGACTTCATTCATCCTCCACTTAGAACCGTGCCGTTTTCTTATTCTTTACTAGTTCAAAAAATTCGGCTATGAATCAGCTACTTTGAAATACTAGAATGAGAACGAAGCACAATGCTCTGCAAATTTTGAGGACGGTGGGCAGTCTTCTGAACTCAATTCCTTGACTAATTGGTTGCATATAAGTTTAATAAAGGAGAAATATCAAGCAATTTTTTTCATTATTAAAAAACTTACTTCTGCTAAACAATTTTAGTTAAAAAAAAACTCTTTGTACTTTGACCAGTACAAAGTCCTCTTGTTTTTTTACGATTTTTATCAGAATCGGTCTAACCTTAATTGATTTTCACTTCTGATTTGATCCAGCTAGTGCAATGAAAGAAGGAATACGCTTTAAAGCCACGACGAAGCATTAATATTTTCTGCACAATTATTCAGCAGGTTGCCTGACCAAGTCAAATTGAATAAATTACAAGAAAAGTTAGACTCAACAGTCGTAAATTACGATTCAAAATGCACCCTTTGCCAATTATTTCTCATGTGCCTCGGAATTGAGATCCTATTGAATTAGGGGAATATAACCATTTAATTAAGTTTTGTTAAAACAATCACGATTTTTTGCACCACCTTAAAATTAAACTTAAATTAAAATTTTGCCTGCCCTCTTAAATTCATGTTAAGAACAAGTTTTCAGAGCTTCCTTCCGATTTACAATAACAATTTGAAAGCAACTAGAGAAATCATAGCGTTAATTCAGCAAGGGAAGACGGAGGAGGGTGAAAATTGGTATGAGGGGTGGAATAAATCAAAGATGTTTTTCAAAGAATAAGATGTATGAATTGCCAATTTTGCAGATGCCTTTGCTAAGGTGTGGCAGGGGTCTTGACCGCATAACTAGGGAAGTGTGCCTTGCAGACGTTTTAATTATAGGATTTGATTAATTGGGAAGTTGAAATTGGAAAAGTGAAAGTGTTTTATGAATAAGAAAATTCTAGGAGAATGTACGTTTTCAACAGCGATTAAGCAGGCAATTTATTATTTACTTTTACTTTTATTCTCCGGATTGCTCTCATTTTGATCATTTTTACATTCATTCGCTACAGTACTCCGGTATTTATCATCTTGCATGTTTTCGTCATAGTGTGTAGTCAAGCGTCATGCTTAAGTGCAATTACACTTCCGTTTCGTCTTCTCTTGAACGCTAAGCTTTAAGTGTAATATTATGCTTTTGGCCACATGAATCCCTGGGTAGATGAACTTCATCTTCGCTATTTTTTTATGAAGGAAAAGGATATGGGCAGGGCATCATAAATGCATTGTTATTTGTAAATAAGAATACTATCTTCCTGCCTCATCTCTCGTTCGTTGCACTTCCTTGAGGTACGGGAGTGGCTCATTTAAATTTCAATTACGAAAATTTATTTTAAGACGCTCGAACACACGACAAAAATACAGTTTTTTTTTCTTGTACAGAATCCTACAATGTAGGATTCCTACATATTTCTTAGTTTATATTATTTTCAAAAGAACTTACACGAGAAGTGACCCTTCAAAACCCGTGCTGTTCTTAATTTTTTGTTTCCCTGAAACAACGCTTAATGTAACGCTATACAGTATTAAAGTTGAGTGAAGACAACATAATTTTGAATAATGACAATATCCCATTGCTTAGTTTACAGTATTTTGGCAGCTCCTGTGTTTACGTTATGTAAAGATAATTTTCAACAAAATTGCTATAATTAAATTTGAATTTAAAAGTGAATCATTTTTCATTGCGGTATTTCAAAATGGTGACGATTTTGCACGAGAACTTCGTTTCGTTCGTTTCACAACAAAATGTAAATAAGCTGTTTGGCTATACCTAATGGAAAAAATTCAGTTATACTCGTATGCCATTTTCTTGTGATCGAATTGCTTTATATTTGCTTTGCTTTACGTACCTCAAATATTGTCACATTTTCTGTGGATTCATTTATTTTTGCTTATTCATCATTACCTACTTTTTATCTAATTTGCTCACCTGTACTTGAAGATGAATTAGATGAAAAAGACCTTCATGAACTTCGAGGCTTTGTTCTAATACTTTTTTTTCTGAAAGGCCACTAGCCTGAGTTGATATGAATGATTCAGAAGATCAAAAAAAGAAATTCATGACTTGCTCATAGACTATTATGACTGATGCGTCTTTTCTCCCAAAATAAAAAAAAGGAGGTTTACCGTTCCTTAATTAAATGACAGATTAAAGTGAAGGCTACATGTGAGGTTTCAACAGAGTCCTTTCATCACTTTGCTTTCAAAGGCTAACCTCAAAAAATATTCCTTTTGGAGCACTCGGAAATCTAGCCCTTGCCAATTCCCACTGTTTTGCGAAGGCACATTGTTAGAGATGCCCTAAAAAGGACTTTGGGATGATGTTAGTTCAATATAATTAAGGGGTTCATGAGGGCTTAAGTGCCTGAGGGCGTGGTCTTCTACACCAAAATGCCAATTTCTGATTTCGTAACTTTGAACTTAAACCTCTCCTGAGAATTAGAACAATAGAAAGTGTATCATCGGGGGCGGGGTAAAAAAAAGTGCGTGTACTTTGTCGAAAAGCATTTACATTTTTTACGGGTGGGCCTTCGAAAGTTTCCTTTTTTAATTTGTATTGAGATCAATGAACCCGAGATTGAATCTGCGCTTGCTGACACTTGTGATCATTAGAATGACGGTTTGGATATCTTCGATCTAGAATTCCTAAAGCTTCATCAATTTTCCCCATGTCCTGTCACCGTCGTCATGTCATGCCTAACAATTTATGTTTCCTAGGCGTGGCACTGCGAGTGGACTTGGAAGCATGGCCGGCTCTTCGTCAACGATGCACTTGCATGGTCCTGCTGGAGTGAGGGAAGTTACGGAGGACACGCCCCCTGATTTGCTGGAAGGAACCATGGACCTCCTGGTAGTTCTCCCGTCCAAGAAGACTGTGCGCATGACCGTCAATCGACGGTAAGGGGCCATAAATAGCATCTGAACATTTAATTGGAGCCAGTTGTTAATAAAGTGCATCTTGATTAATTAGAACCCCTGTCATGGACCTACTGGTCCAGGTTACAACGGCCAATAAAATCAATCCGGGAGGCCATATCGTTCAAGTGAGGAACGAAATCGGACGGGAGTTGCAGTACAAGCCGAGCACGCCGATTGGTAAGACATTGACCAAAAATAATCAAGGTGTCAGAATTCATTGTCAGTCGTCGCACAACAACGGTTTCCTACACGGCCATTGTCATGCTTTTGCAATAAGACTTCGCCCTGGAGGAGATGATGGGAAGGATAAAAGGACTTTGAATTGAGTTCTGCTGCTGGAGATGATAGATGCGATAGATCATGACATGAATTCCAATTTCCAGAAGTGCTTCTTAAGGGCCTCGATGCTGTGAAATAATGGAAGGGATGCTGGGGCAGGAGCAATATCGTTTGAACAAGGAATTTTTAAATGGAAAATTTAATCGAAATGTTTATACCTTGAAATAATGGGAAGCTATGCTGTCAAAAACAGATTTTTTTGGTCATAACCGTTACCCTGTAGTTTCCTACAGAACTTCCTCAATTATGTTTTAAGTGTTTCAATTCATTTAAATTTCAGGTGCACTGGACACGAGAACAATTGAAATCGTGCCTAAGCATCAAGTCAACGACTACATCATAGTCAAGTCAAAGCAAAGTGCCAAAGTGTCGTCGCAGCCCTTTGAGCACACCTTTCGACTCCAGGTAAAGACACTTACAGATTGATTTCCTCCTAATTAGCAGCAGAATCTGCAAATATTTTTTTTAAGAATGTTTCACTTAAGAGCGTCCATTTGTTAATGATTAATTAGGTTCATCTTCCGAAGAACCAGCTCTACGTCATGAGAGTTGGTCCTAAAGTGCTCCTCCAAGACGTTCTTGAAGAGGTTTGCCAAGAAAAGGACCTAGATATCTCGAAATATGAAATTAGGCATCCAAGTAAGGGCAATTAGGACTAGTTAAGAGTGCTAATTAATTTGCAAAGCTCCTAATACTTCATCAAAATTGCAAACATAAAAATTCTCCTTTTCAGCCAACCTGGATGAGAAGCTCTCATTAACCAATCGCTTGGGAGACTACGGCTTGCAGCAAGTGCGCGTCGTGTCAAAGAATTCAAGAATTAACAGCTCAGTGTCAAGTGCAGATATTTTGGCACTTCAGCAACGAAAAGCAAACGGACGGGGAAGTCAGGGTCAACTAGACTCGGCGTTCAACTATAGCAGATCTGTAAGTGGAAATTAGGGCAGTTAAGTGTCTAATTAGCAATCAAGTGACGAACAGGATCCCCCTAACAAAACAATTATCACATCAAAAAGCAAATCATATCTATAGCCCCATAAAACATCTCCTACCTTACTTGTCATGCAGAACTCATGAAACGCTCTGTACTCATTTCATAGGAAATTCATTAGCAATGATTTTTCTTATGTCCAGAAATACAGGAACATTAAAATTTAAACTGTCTCAAGGTCATTCACGAGTAGAATAGATATTTGTTGGATGAAAACCCACAGCATTAATTTAGGCTGGAAAATCATTACGATATCAGGTTATGTTGAGTTAATTAATTCAGATTGACCCTTCTTGATTTCTAAAATTTTTCGTTTATTGTGCTCTGAACCATTCACTGTTTTCCAATACTATAGGTGTAGGTTTCATGACTTTTCTACTTTTTTGAACGTTTTGAACACTTTAGGCAAGAAATATTGGCATTTTAGGTCGTTACTCCGTCCGTAAGTGCTCGCTCTAGCAAACGACAATATTTGAATTCTGGGTGTTGACATTGACAAAAGGCTTCCACTTCCCTGTTCTGGAAAAGGCTTTCTGGGAAATATTGCTGATTTTAAGTCCCTTTGATATTTCCAGTATTTTTTTTTGCTGATTTTATTTTTTCCTGTCATTTTCAGAGTGTTGGTGAAAGCAGCGTTAGCTCTGGAAGTGCTGCAAGTGCTCGTGGCACTTCGCCCTCTCGTTCTGACGATTCTCGTTCAATTTCCCCCATTGGCATCCTTCCGTCAAAAATTAAGTTAAGATCCTCAGTGAGCAACGCTTCGAGTCCCAGCTACAGCTCTCCGCTTCAAACGGCCATGCTTAAGAAATCAATTTCCTCCAATCCGCTTCCAGGATTTCCTGGAGCGGGATCCACTAGTGAACTCTGTTCAAAGCTTAAGAAGAAAGCTCCGCCCCCGCCTCCTCCCGATCCACATAGAACCTTGACCCAGACCGTGCCCACACCCGAAACTGCTGTCCCTCCCGAGGTCAGGCCTCATTTTCAGAGACAGAAGGAGTCGAGTGCCCCGACTGCGAAGAGCAGTGCACTTCCTAGCACTTCCGCCGTGGGTAGCCGATCGCGGCAAAGCTCCGCCTCTGATAGCAGCGGTTATCATGAAGCGTCCGCTTCAAGTATTTTATCAGACCAACAGCAAGAAATGATTAGAAGGGACAGGTAATCAATGACTATAAAAAAAAATTTTACCCATAAAAGGAGATAGGTGATGAAGAGATACAAAACTAGGGAGGCAAATGCGGTTCATCACCACTTTTGGCAGTCGAAGTCGATTTTTACGTTACGCAGCGATTTCGTCACGTGCTACCACCATTCATTATAACATTCCTGAAAGTAACTTCCGAAACACTTTACAAAAGTCTTGTATAAAAACAATTTAATTTCTAAACATCTTTCTGCAATTAAAACAAGCATTACGGTAATCTTAAGAATAAGTGAAGATTTTCTAAGCAATATTAAGAGATTCACAGCAGCTACTACAATTTACAAGTACTACATTTTCTTTGCATTATTGCACTAATATTTTGCTAATATTTGTCTAGTATTTGAACACTATCACGTAATTGAGGAGTAGTTTTACCGAGTATAAGTCGACTTTCAACAGTACTTTGCATCATAATAAGAGCTATGAGCGTCAGGGCCAATGCCGCAATTTACCATTGAGTTAATAATAGTACTGAATAATAAAATTTAGCTTTTATAATTTTTTTTAGAGCAATTGCAGCTGCCAGGAAAGTTGGCACTGGTAGTTTATCGTCACTTAATCAACCGCCAACAGCGGCCACCGCTTACGGAATGAGTAGCGGAAGTACGAGCACAACGAACTTGACCTCCGGCCTCAGCGTCTCCACCACTTCAATCGCCTCCTCGGGATCCAGGAACAAGCGCAAAGCGCCCAAGCCTCCAGTGACCCCTACCCTTCAAACACCTCTTGAGGAAGAAGTTCCAGCCCCCATCCAGTTCCATCCAACAGACGAAGCGCAAGAACGGAAGGCCCTTGAAGTACAAGTGGAAGTTCATAATCCGGTAACCGCTGCTTCCGACCATCCTCAAGTAGCAGAAACTGAATTACCTTTGGAAGAGCCGAGGTTACAGTCCAGTGAGACGCTTAAAGACGCTTCGAATAATATCAGTTGCTCAACGTCATCTTCCATCAGTGGGTCAACGCTGACCAAGTCCGTTGGCTCGGAATCAGTGTCCGGCTCAAAGGGATCCCTTGTGTCACTTCCCCCTTCACCGATTCCCCCCGAAGAAATCCAAAGTAGCCCTCTAGTGTCTACAAGCCTGGACGCTTCCCCGCCGCTCTCACCTTCTAGTCCTGTTTCAGAAGGTAAATCACACTATTTAATTAACCTGGTTTCCATAGGTCAGCAATTGTGAGAAATGATCCGAAATGAAGGTCGAAACAATTATGTAGCAGTCCGACGCGTTCCTTTGCCGCCAGCGCATGCTCCTGGATTTTAGCATTTAGAGTTTCCGCACTATTTTTCTTGGTAGTTCTGCGGTAAAATACTTACAACTTATACTAGTTGCGCTGATACAGCAGCGGGTAAATTTATGCATGATATTGGGTTGACTGAAAGATTGATAGCTAGCGACACGCTTTAAATCACACTAAAATCTCTAACAGTAGTCTAACCCATTATAATAAAAAAAAATGAATGCTTCAGTATTCTTTCTCTTGCTATCAATTTGAACTTTAGCAATTCCTTCCAACCTTGTTGCATCCGCCCCACCTCCAGTACTGAAACGGCACGTTAAGCTAACGGAAAATGTTCCACAACCAAAACCTAGACCTAGAACATTGAAGACAAATCACGCTCTTCCAGACCATGTCAAAGAAGCAGCTCAGCATTCGCCAACATCGGCTCCACCACCACCGGTTCCGAAAAGGGCGACGTCACGTGACCCGCCTTCAAAGCAGTCCTCCACTGAGGATCCACGGTGCCGATTTGGTGTAAAAGTCCTGCCTGACAATGCTTTGCAAGATTTGCTCCAAGCACGGCTAAAAAAATCAACTGGTCAATCCGAGCCAGTCGCTTCTGCATACATCGACACGGTGTCTCACACGGACGCTGGGACACTGAAATTGCAAGATGACGTCCAACCGCTTTCAATGCAAGCGAAGCAAGCACCAAAAATTCCTATCGCTGGAATCGCTTCAACGAGTCATATCCCTGTTGCCGCTTTCGTGCGTGACCTTGGAACTAATTTATCTGATTCTGACTCACAGATTCGTTTAGCACAGCTGACTCCCTCCGCCAGTCTTGAAGCGGACTGGGATAATTTGGAAGAGAATTTGGAACTATTTGAACATAATCATCCAAAAATTGAAGCTACAGATCGTGAAAGTTTGACATTTAGTTCTGATTCGGCTTCCGAAAGCAGCTCCAGTGACAGTGAGGAGGACAGTGATGTATTTGAGGAAGCTAAATTCGTTCATCCAAATCCTTCGGGATCCGACGCCCAAGGGGGCGGAGTTATCTTTGGCTCTCTCTTTAAACGAGCCAATAGTGATTCAGTTATGGTAAGATATGTGGAAGATGGCGACTCTACTTCAATAGTATCATTGAAAGTCGAAGATACTGAAACGGGTAATAGGAAGTCACTGAATCGCTGGAAAAATGTCGAATCGCTGGAGCTGAACGTGGAAGAGAAGTTAAGACTCTTCGATGAAACCGAATCCTCCGTCCAATTAAACATTCCTAACAAAACTAATCAACTTTCTTCTTCACAACTAATTAATAAGTCAACTAAAGGCAATACAAACGATTCTGAGGCTGTAAAGAAACGAAGTATCACAACCACAGTACCCAAGAAGCGTCCAATTCCGTCGTCGCTGATTTCACCAAAACTAGGTTCAGGTGGTCTATAAAAATATGGCTTCCATTTTCAAAACTATTTTCTGCTTTTTTTTAACAATTTGTTTTTCTCTTTGGGTTTGCTTTTTGGTCAAAGTATTTTTTGGTTCGAATAGCGTGTATTTTGTATTTTTGGATTTTGTATGTTGCGTATTGGAAATGCAGTCGTCGGCGTTATGTTGTGATTTTGTTTCTGTGATCAATTCCAATTTTTGACACTGGGCAAAGGTGCACATAACATCGTTTTAAAGTACTTTTTTGATTACGGCTGATGTAGGTGACAAGCATGAAGAATCGTCTTCGGGCTCGGAAGCTTCGTACGCAGACTCCGGACTTCCGGCCACTGCAACCGTGACACCTTCCCCAGTGTCACTGGAACCTGACGGACATGAAAATCACAGCGACAAGGTATAAACGTTGCAGTTATTGAAGTTTTAGGACTAATTCATTTTAGATATAATTTAGCATATTAATATTGATTAATTAATATAATTGTGGCATTTTTAGTCCCTTAATTCTTCCCGTCGCTCATCAATTCATTCTTCTGGATCAGATCACAGCGAATGCTGGCGAGAGTTGCTTGATTCTAAAGATGATGGACAGGTGAAAACCATTCATGAAAAATTATTGTAAAACAAATTGATTTAAAATTGTATTTTTGACAGATGATGGATAAGGATAAGTCGCCAGTTCCACCTGCACCATTGGGCATTGACGTTCCGCAAAAAGTTGAAATCCGAAACGATCCAATTCCTTCTCAAGTATCTGACCACCATCCGGAGAATGTGATTAGCCAAATTAAGGTTGAAGAATTACAAGCAATTCAAGAGCCACCAAGACAAGTTGACCCACCAAATGCATCCGACTCAAGTCAGCCCTCTTCTGAAACTGAAGAATCCGTCCAGCGAAAACAGAAGAAGCGCGATTCCAGAGGGAGTAGTAGTAGCAGCTCCAGTTCAACTACTCCCAAACTCCTTCCGTGTAAATCTGACTCTTTTACTTACAAAGGTGACAGTGAAGGGAAGAAGCGTCGAAGTTCTTCAATGACAGGCAATGCAGTCCTCCCACGCCGCTTGGGCACTAAAGCGGTTTGCTACACGTCGAGCAGCGAAGAAGACGATCAGCGCCGTGGAACTTATCAAGAGAAAGCAAAAAATAAATCCATTTCTATGCAAAACCTTTCGAAGGAAAAGTCCAAGTTTTCCTAATGCTCAAGAGACATCTTCGGTTCAAACTTCGGTTGACATTGAAACTGAAAAAATGGTTAAGGCTACTAGTTTAGCATCTTTGCCGATGGGTATGGACTCTGCAGAGGCGCTCAACGGTTTGGGGAATGACCCTAAGCTTTTGGAAACGTTTCAAGTGGAGCTGGAGTTGCAATTTGAGCAGTGGAAGGAACAGTTTCTGCAGCGACATTTAGGAACGCCTCCAAAGTCACCAGTAGACGCTCAAGCTCCGATAGATATACAACAGGTAATTTTTTTTAAATTGTTTTTTAAATCAAACCTACATCTCTTCGAAAAATGAAAAATCTTTTAGTCTCAAGCAAATTCTGGTTAGCATTCATTTGATGCGCATGAACGGTGCTGTCATCAAACTAGCGTCATTCCCAACGTTTTTTTTTAAAGCCCTTTAAGTCTTCGGAATACAGATTTCACGGAATCTGTTACCCTAAAAAAAAAATCTTGAAAATGAATTCATTTAATGCTTAACAGTATCACTACAATCTGCCCCCAAACATAAACCACTTGACAAATCAGTCAAGGTCACTTCGAGGCTTTCGATATCGCATTTCTGGACAAATCAATTGAATTGCTCCCTTTTTCATTATCAGAGATTTGGCTAATTTAGACAATACGTAATTAACTGTAAATTATAAATGATATAATCCAAGCCATAGGAGAGATACAATATTGGAGTGGTACATTAAAAAACGTTTACGAGGAGACAATCTAAACCAAAATATCGCCCTAACCTTTGTGGTCCATTGTAGAACTTAAATTACAAAAAGACAAGGCTTTCAATTTCAATGACAATTTAAAAAAAAAATTCTATGTTACGCCTGGAAAACATAGACAAGCTTTTATGATTTTCAATGCCTCATTGACCCTGAGTGAGACCCATTTGCAATGACAAAAGCTTGATATGATAATATGCTACGCAGCATACGTTGCTGGAAAATTGAAAATATTTTGGCCATTATTGGGAGGTTTAGCGCGTTCTGGGAGGACGAGGCTGCATCTACAGCGCAGCGCTGCTAGATCATTTCTCGGAATTTTCTGTCAACCTTATGCGCTTGTCAAATAATGTCAGAACTGATTTTGGAGACTTATCTAGCCGTGCTTATCAGAGTGATTTTATCCAACGCGAAGTGTTCTGGAGTGACACCTGAGCTGTCAGTGCTAATTAAAAAACTACATTTCTCGTTGTATCCGCCGCACCCTAGCCGCCATTTTTATTGATTCTACCTATACGTAATTTTAAAATATGACAAGCTAATTTTCCCTGTAACATTCAAAGGGAGAGTCAAGTCCTGGAACTATTACCTTGGTCAGAAAGGACTCTTCCTCCAGTTCCTCGGGAAGCAACGGCGAAGTAGAGGAAGAAACGCTGGTGGACCCAGCAGTGCCACAGGTTGTACATTCTGTTGGAAGCAGGTCGCAAGACTACGAAGAACCACCAGCAAAATCCAAGCCAATAGCAACATCCGAGCCCCCAGCAAAAACTGATACGTCAGGAGAAGCCGTTCCAGCCGAGTCGAAACCGACTGCTCCAGTAAAAAAAGTGGAAGAACCTCATACCAACGAAGCGTAAGTCTTTGCGAAATAATTCCAGTGACTGAAAAACCTAAATTTCGAATTCGAATTTTCTTTTATAGAGGTATGAATGGTGTTGAAGAAGTCAAATTGAGGGAGAAGCGTACTCCAGCGACGCCTCCAGTCTACCGCTACTCAGGCCCTCCAGCAATTAACATGGGAACTTGGGGCGAGAGACCCAAGCGATCACCCATCACTGTCAAAGAAGACAACGACTATATCATGGGAATGGGCCAGAATGAAGCGAAGGTGACAATCGAAGCTAAGGCTTCCAATGTCGCCTCCAGAGTTCACGGGTTCACAGGAGTTCCGATAGTGAACTCTGTCCCGAAGCGGACACCAAGTCCAGCGTCCAGTAGATGGTCGAATATTGAAATCAAAAGCCCGGAACCTGAATCAGCAGCGCCTGTTCCTTCAGTTCTTTCCACTTGGAAGCAGCGCATGGAAGAAACTAAGAAGGTAAACTCGTCCGACACTGAGCGACGAAGCGTCTCGGCCATGAGTACCCTAGAACGTCCACGATCAAATTTGAACAAACCGTCGTTTACAATTTCTTCAGCGACAAGTACTCTAGAGCGACCAGTGAGCAAGCGAACACCGTCGCCACTTTTTACCGGCGTGGAAGTAACCCCAGTTCAAAATCCAGCAACCCCAACTGCTGCCGTTCCACCTTCATCGCTTTTTGCAGCTGTCGCTGCTATTCCAAAGGAAGAGCATTGTAATTGAAGAAAGTTCCAAAATCAGCGCAACTGCAAATGGAAAAGTTACCAACAATGAAGGTGGGTCCTTTGACGCGAGCAACAATCAAACAATTAGCATGGAAGAGAGGAAGCGAATTTTTCAAGGGACTCGGCCCGCGCCCGCATCCTTAACGAAGGAAGTCAGTTCACGTGGAATTCAACTTAAATCGTCTAGCTTTATTGACACGAAAAAATCAAAAGAAGTAATTTTGGAGGATAGCGTGGATGCTGCGTCAATGAGTAGCCGAAGTGCTTCCTCTGCTAGCAGTTCCAGCTTTGGGTCATTTGAAGCGTCAAGGCCAAACAGCGTAACTTTGGAAGAAAAGAAACGATTTTTTCAGGGCGTGAAACCCTGCGAGAGCCCTACTCGGGAAGTACCTATTCCAGCCGTCAATTTGAAGTCAAGTATTGCCACCATTCAGCGCGTCTTTGAGCAACAGGGAAAAGCTCCACTTCAAAAGAGCATTAGCTCTATGAGTTTGACCTCTGACAGCTCTAAGGTCACGTCACCATCCGTCTCAGCCACGCCGTCGCCATATGGAACGATGAACAAGAAGTCTGAAATCATTGGAATCAATCAAAATGAAACTGATATTCATGGTTTCTCAAGTCCTCAAGGGTCGTGGAACCTTGGAATCCTTCCACCGAACAGCGTCTCCAGTACAGCCTACAACAAAGGAAAATACGACAACGTCCGAAACTGTCCGAATTTCAACGACTTCAACACTGCCGACTGGATCAAATATTCAAAATTTTGGAAACAAAGCGATTATTGTTGTAGGCTCACAATCTAATGACCCTCCAAAGACAACTAACGGTAACTTTTACAGGCAACAACTCAAGGTAAATAGTGGAGATGAGGGACATTCCGTCAAAATTAGTATCAATGGGAATGCTGGAGAAAAAGGTGTTAAGAAGCCTTCCACTATAATTTTAAACGGAAACGCTACGCCAAAAGTTCAGGCTTCAGTAAACGTAAAACAGAAGGATATCATTATCGAAGACGCTAAAAGATCGGCACCCAAATCCAAAATTCAAGAAATGCAATGCTTGCTTGCTCAACAAAAACTAAACTTCCAGCCACCTCCAATGTCCAGCCCGCTGAAACCAGAGAAACGACCCACGACGCTCAATGATTCTGCAAATGTTGGTCACAGCGATGAAGTGTATAACAAAACTTCAAAGAGTTCAAGCGTGAGCAGCGTCACCAGCAGTGAAGCAGGGTCAGCTCCGCCTACACCTAGCAGTCCCCTCGAAGCTCGAGCCGGAATTCTAAGTGCCATCAAGAATTCTGGAGGCAATTTCGCACTGAAAAAGGTATTCATCAAGATTTGTATCTGAATAATTTTAAATATCCAATAATAATAAAAGCGTTATTTTAATAATGTTTGTTTTTACTTGCAGACGCGTTCCTCAGTTTTGCTCAACTAATTGGCTAAAAAATCCGTGGGAACACCGTTCAAAATGGTTACGTGCCTTTTACTCTGTTCTCACGAAAAGCTCAAGTGTAACTACCAAGCGAATGCAATTAGCAAGGCGTTGCTATTTTTGGCGTATTAATTACGTGACCTTGATTTCCTTGTCTTTAGATTTTCAGTTGTGAATCCTAGATTTAGAGACGTAATAATTTTAGAAAATTTAAGTTATTAAGACGGGTTATTTAATTGTGAGACAATCAAGAAGATAGAATTGGGGGGACTTCTTGGTAATTTCAGGTGTGATTTCAATTCACTACTTTTAGTCATTTTTCAGACTGTAATGAAGGCGTATCTATATTCTACAGCCGTAGCGGCAGAACGTTTAAAGATACCATGGCGCTTTGAAGTGGAAACCTTTGATTAGCGTAGTGTAATTGTATTTAAATTTAGAAATATTTAGATATAAATATCCAAAAATAAGTAATTTAGAGTTAATTGAAACGTAGTTCAAAGTGTTGTTGCAGCGGCAGCTAGAAAAAAAAAGATCAATTACTACCTGGCGGCCAGCCAAGTGACTAAAACTTGTAGTGACTGTTCTCCACTTACTTAATTAATTAGTTCACTCTATAAGTGAATTACTAATTATAATTAAGTCATGCAACGAATTTACGAATTTAGTAGTGAATTGTCACTGGATGCTGAAAGTAAAAGTTAAAACTGCAATTTTCTTTTTGAAAATAAATTGTTTTAATGTCATGCAACAAACGAAAATTACATATTCATAGATCGAAAAAAAAGTGCGTAGGTGAAAATTTCGTATTTTTAGAACGGCTCGTTTCATGATATATTTGGCAATTAAAATCACTTGATAAGGCACCAGAACTAATTTCTAAGCCGGTAATACCTTGTAGGGATTTAGGATTCCCTTGGGATCAAATAACGTCTATTAATCTCTTCATAACTTCAATTGCTTCCGATGATTTTGAATAAGAAATATAATCCCTCTTCTTGAATCCAAGGCCATGCTCAGCACTGACACTTCCACGGTGTGCTCGAACCCATTCAAAAACAAATGGTTCCAAAAGTTCACTAATTTTTGGTTCATACTGAGGTACAACGACATTGAGGTGAATGTTACCATCACCTACACCAAATTTAAATCATGCAACAATGTAAAATTAATGACGAATTGGTCGTCTTTGAGTTGTGAAGGAAATTAAGTTAAGCTTACCAAGATGACCATACCCACACGAGTGGCTGTTTATAGCAGCTCCTCTGAGACGGGATCGTACTGCTTCCACTAGTTCGTTGAAATATGTCACAGGAATGGAAAGATCATACTTGTAGGCATAGCCTTGACGCAACAAACCTTCGGCAATTCTTTCTCTCAATGCCCATATTTCCTATTAACGTATGTCGAATGTCAAAAAACAATTGTAAAAGTTAATTAAATTATTGTCTTACCAGCATCTTTTGAGAATCAGCTGCCACAGTACCATCGATCACTGCGCCAGTACTCATCACATCTTCTAGAAAATAATTGAGTTTCTCCTGGTCATGTGACTCATTGGACCCGGAGCATTCTATTAGCATGTAAAATGGAAAATCTCCGATTGGACACTTTAGATTCAGGTACTTAACTACAGTTTCCATTGAACCGTTGTCAATATACTCCAGCGACGACAAGATTTCTCCAAGATTCTTCTTTGCCTTCTTAAGTGTTTTCAACACATTTTCGTAGCTGCTTAATCCTAAGGAAATGAAAAAAATATATATATTCAGGTTGCTTTTCATACTTTCGTTGTAATGATGCACACTAAGCTAACCAAGAAACGCCAATCCAGTAGAATTTGGTTTTGTAGGACAATGTATGCCGAGTTTGGTGATGATTCCTTAACAAATATAACTTTCAATTTGACAGTTTGGCACCCATTGTAATGTATATGTCAAGTCAAAGTTTTTCCAACCTAGTGTTCCCTCTGACCCGATGAATAAATGCTTCAAATCATAGCCGGTATTATCCTTTTTAGAATCAGTCATGCAATCCAAAACTGTCCCATCCGCTAGAACCTATACAATTGATGCTTG
>VYYI01001912.1:0-16982 GCA_021029175.1 Bilobella aurantiaca
CTTCTCAAGCTTCGGCGTGTGATCTGCCATAATGCAGTCGGAGTCCTCCAGGACTGACACGGAAAGCAGGAGGTCCATCTGCCAAATGGCGAACTCAGCCTTGTATTTGCTGAACTTCGTCTCTTTGATTGTGCTAGCAATGGAGGACGTCGGCTTCCATGTCTTTGGGTCGACAGTGTCCGTGAAGCGCTGGAGGCGCTGGACGAAGTTGGTGAGGCCGAAGAGTGCTATCTCGAAGGTCACGTCAGCGTCCTTAATGATATTGCGCTCGGAGGACTTTTCAGTCATGCTGACTTATGACCTCTGGAACGCGGTATCCTGTCACTTTTAACTGAAGGGTCACACTATTTAAGTGTTCGGAATGTGGTTCCGGAGTTTGAAGGACCAATGTTTCAGAGGATAGCTCTTTGTGTAGTGAAAATTGACTGAATTCGGGTCTTTTTTAATTAATTTGAATTTAAGGAAAAGGAAGTTTTGAATTTAGCCGAATTTTGTGATTTTTGGTATTTTAATTGAACTGAATTGGTCAGCTTTGTACATCTGCAAGGCTCTTGGAGCCTTAATAATTAGTTAGGTAACACTAACTTAGCTAATTAAAAATTGTTAATTAATTGTAATTAAATTGAATTGGCAAAGGAAACTTCTGCTTTGGAAGGGAGATGGCAACTTAGAAGGAAAAGGCCTGCATGGCGGAAAGAAGGAAGCGCGTGTCCGCGGACACGTGTCCTCGGGCTCTGCCAACTCCCCTCCACGTCAGCTGTTTCCACCTCTTGAGCGCGAAACCTCAAACTCATAGACCGAGTGGGCATCCCTGCCAAAACGAACATATATAGTAATATATGTTTTATAGAATTCTAGATGTAGGATAGGTGGGGATGTTTCTTTGTTTAGGCTCCTAGGTAATTTCTCGTGAATCCGGCCTTCCAGCCCAATTTGCCCCTAAAGTAGTTTATCAGGTGCCAGGATGAGGTTTAGGTTAAGTTTAAGATTGTTATTTGTATTTTAGGGAAAGGGTTAAAGCCTTTTCTAGCCACTCAGATCAGCTTACTTTGTTTATTTTGTTTAGTTTTGTTAGATTTTGTTAAATCAAATTTCATGGCTGTTACCAATAAGCCATTATGTTGGTAGGTCGAACAATTAGGATTTTCAAGCTTTAAAGTTTTCTAAAGCTGTGGAATTACGTGTGAAGTGCAAGTGATATGAACTGAACTTGGTCAACCTCACACGAAATGCTCCTTACAGCATGCCTAAATGGTTTTCAATAAAATGTCGCTCTACAAACCACGAAAAACAACAAGGAGCTAAGGTATTATAGCCGAATCGAAGTATAGAAAAAGGACTAAATGAAGAAAACACTTAATTCCTATTTAGAGCATTTAAACCAATTTCAAAGCCTGTCTTTTTGCCCCCTTTGCAACTAAGGAAGAAGAGCATTTCAACAACAGATTTAAAGACTACCAGAGAACAAATGACCCAACTAAATTTTGGAATGAAATCAACTCTCATCGACCTCCGCGCATACAGGTAAACGAAAGGGTGACTCCTGAAATAGGGTATCATCACCTCTGTAGTCTGTACTGGCAGCAACAAATGAGCAAGCCAACACAGAACGTGGATAAAGTGATAACTATTCCGCTATTTGATGCTGAGTTTAACACATTGGAAATCCGAATTGTCATCAGGGCACTCAAAAGTGAGAAATCTCCAGGGCCTGACAGAATTCCAAACGACATCTGGAGTGTGATCAAAGGCCAGTCCATTTGGAAAATGTACCTCGTGGAGTTACTTGAAGGGGCCCGATTGCGGTTTGGGGAGTCATATTCCCTCCATTAAAATACCTACATACATTTAGAACTGTCAAACTCATAATACAGTAAATCAAAATATATGTGCACCAAATATACTTTGAAATCTTTGAAAGCATCAGCTTAAAAGAATTAAAATATTTATATTTGTATTTAATAAACCCATGCGAAAGCTATTTTCTAACAAGATTTATTTTGTACTCAACAATTTCTGCAAATCGTCGAAAACGTACATAATAAAGCAAATAGAAAAACGCTCGCGCCATCTCTAGCTACTGTATTGCAACTTTGTGCAAAGGTTTCCATACTCTAAAATACAAATGATGGTGCTGCATTTTTAGTTGGTTTAGGTTAACGGCATCCCGTAAGCTAATAGCGTTTCTTGATTCAAATCTTTTGCATTACAGTTTTGTTTATATAAAAAATTTCGTTAAGACGCTTATTTGTGCTATAATAATATTAAAAAAGGCTTGATTTAATATAAAATATAATAAATCCTAGATATAATTGACACATTATAGCCCGTATTAAGGTTTTCTACATTTTCCTTTGTTTTCAACCTATCGCCAAACGACGTTTCCCATGGGCTTATTTGCGTAGGTTGCCTTTAAAGAAAGTTATCATCATTTACAACCAGAGTGTACGTCAACGTATACGACATGGCTCATCTAGAATAGGAACCGAGAATATTTGGAAACAGTCAATAGCCGGTGGTACTACTAAAAACTAAGTACTAGTATATTTTTCTGCTTGTTGTTTTTTTTCAAAAATTTTAATAACCACTATTTTTTGTCTCTATTTTCTAAACCCGCTAGTTTCTAAACTAATCAATTTCCAACAAAGTTGTTTTTAAAATTATAATATTCTCGAGTAGGCAATTTGCAAAGACTTTGTTTTTAAAATTATAATATTCTCGAGGAGGCAATTTGCGAAAACTTTGTTTTTAAAATTATAATATTCTCGAGTAGACAATTTTAAAAAAACAATGTTTTTAAAATTCTAATGTTCTCCTCGAGTACGTACTTTGCATCAACATTGTTCTTGGCTAGAATTCTCGAGTAGGAACTTTTCAACAACATTGTTTTTAAAATCTACTACTATAAGGTAGGCAATTATCATTTTTCAATTTAATATCATCTAAATTTGTAAAGTGCTTATTAATTAATACAAATTACCAATTAGTATGTGATTTAATTCTACAAACCCTTAATTACCCAAATCTAGCTCTCCAAAATGGCGCTAGTAAGCACTTTTGTTAAGTATCCGTATTTTTTAAAATGCGTGTATTAAGAAAATTCAATTTCGATGGTTAGCGTCGGCTATTTCCCAAGATCGCTGAAGATCTTGTCTCTATATTTGAGAATATGTTCATGCCAAAATACATTTTAGAAAAAAAATACAACAGCTTGAAAAAATAATCGATCGAGTAAATTTGCTTAAAACTTTTTTGCATGGCCAACAGTAAAATTTTGTCCCAATTATAAATAAATATTGTAAGACGAATTCTAATATTGTGACATTAGACCAAATCAAAAAGCAAGGAAACCTCTACCTACTTTGAATTGTATCAAAGGACCCGTAATGCTATTTCCCAATTCCAATGTTAGGTTTTTGTGCAAAGATACTTCAGCATCTTCTGGAATCTGAAAACCTCTATTGAAATACTTTTGGTGCAGTCCAATCCACACCGAGTGGAAAAAATAACGTTCAAGGTTTAATTCTTTAAAAGTATTTTATTATTATTATTATACATTAAAAGGAAGATAACCCCGCCTCTTCTCTACCAGTATCGTATTAGCCTTATAAAAGCAAATTCAGAATTACTTTAACGAGTTTCCAATTTTAAACAGAATTTTGTACTATGCTGAGAACGAGTTTGTTGGTTCTAATTTTTGTCTTGCAAAAAACTACGTTAGCTTGGAATTTAGAGGTAAGATTGCAATTACAATATAAATCTGACGATATTTCTCATTCCGTATTTGGGTCTCAGCAATTGGAAGACGGTATGCAAATACTAGTGTACAATAAGGTCAAATTTGCGCAAAGTGCTGGAAAAAATAACCCAACAGGTCCAGGAATAGTGGGAAACAAGAAACATGAAGACGAACCAATATTGTACTATGACAACTTCCAAATTATGGCAATCGAAACAAGGTAACATATCCCGAGTATAGTTTTTTTGAGAATGTGCCTAATTAACTCCAACCATTGTAACAGGAATTCCAGTGCAGATGGATATGTTTTGCCAAATAATGAGCTAGTAGCAGACCTTGAAGAAAAGAGACCGGGTAGCCAGCTAACAACTAACATTTTCTTCCAAATTCATTATTTATGGAATAGGAATAATTCAATATTACTTGACTTGCGACCGAGTAATACTTCTATTCTAATTTTGCATCTTAAAAAGGTACACAACTGCGAGTCTTATATAATTAATAATTTGAGAAAGTTTCTAAAGTAAGCAAGGAAAGTTTGCTGCGTGTACAGTAATGCTAAATTAAGGATTTTATTTTGACTGTCTTTTGTTCTATTGGTTGGATTGCAGCTTTGAAGTTAGAGAAAAACTGCAAGCCTATTTTATCATGCTTGACATCCTAACGCAAATAGAGTCAATTACAGGAATCTAGTGTCCTGCAATTAACAACTTTTTCTTAACCATTTCCTTTCTAAAGTCTAGATTAGGTTTAAAGCTTGCAGGATAGTTACTTCACTCCCTTAAAAATTGATCCATTTTATTTATTAGATTAGATTATCAAAGTTCGTACTCTATTTATGTATAATGGTAATATCATATCACAGATTCCAAGTTTTTGCACAATTCCAAAAGCTAAATGTTTATGAAAAAGATATAAGTAACACTTAATGATAGTGTAAACATGCATATACAATTCTATGAATACAATTTCATTACTTTACTTTATTTTACAGACGCAAAATGCTACGCTGCCATGTCCATTGAAAGTTAAGTTTTCCAACAACATAGCAAAAGAGCAAACGGTGGACGGCATTACTGCACGCGCAAGTACAAGGACATCGTACGTTATTTTAAAATTATCATGAATATATAAAACACAAAGATTGTAATTAAGTTAGTCATCATTAGCTACAACCCAAACAGAATCTTTGCCATTATCTCTTTTGTATACATCTTATTAACTAGCGTATTAACTACTTTATGGGAACGTTTTGTCCCGCCGTCCGTCTGTCCGTCCGTCCGTCTGTCCGTCCGGTTGCGCGATAACTTTTGAACGGGTTAACTTTTTTGAAATCTGTTTGCGGGACAATTTTCTTAGGGTCAAGAGTGGGGCCAACTTCGAAGATGGGCCATAGGGGTCATCCCTTCGCCCTCATTTTGGCGACCCCCTAAATGACCCCCAAATCCGAAAAATCGGTTTGGTCGAAATTTTGCTAGTTTTGCATTAGCGAAAAGTTAAGATAATTTCAAGCACCTAAATGACCCCCTACCCTTCATTCTTAGAAAAATCGGTTTGGTCAAATTTTTGCTAGTTTTGCATGAAACAAAAAGTTAAGATAATTTCAAGCACCTAAATGACCCCCTACCCTTCATCCTTTGTACCAATGACCCCCTAAATGACCCCTAAATCCGAAAAATCGGTTTGGGCGAACTTTTGCTAGTTTTGAATGAAACGAAAAGTTATGATAATTTCAAGGACCTCAGGGACACCAGACCTTTTTCCCTTATTAAAATGACCCCTAAATAACCCCCAAATCCTTAAAACCAAAAATTCGGAATTTTAAATTTTTTTTTTGCATAAAATGAAAATGTACGATGTCACCATGCACAAAATGGAAGGTTATGATGGTACCAATGACCCAGCTGATCACTGACCCTTCACCCCAAAAGTGCGATGACCCCGAAAATGACCCTCAAAATTGAATTTTCGGATTTCTGCGTAAAATAAAAAGCTGTGCTGGCACCAATGGTCCAGGTGATTCCTGACCCATTCCGCGCAGTGTGATGACCATTTAACTGACCCTCAAAACCGAAAAATCAGCGTTTTCGAGGTCTTATTTGTCAACTTTATTTGCATTAGTTCAATACGCTACTTGTTTACGTGCGTTTGCAACGGTTTATTGCATGGTGCAAGGGTGAGAGAAAACAACGTTGACAAAACTGTGTATTAAAAAAAATACATTCATTAACTTACCATATTTGATTAATTTACAAGGAATGAATGTAATCGGAAATTGGATAATTATTATAAAATAATGTACATTCTTAGCACTCGGCGTAGACTGAAGCATACTATATTATCATAATGCAATATGCCGTTGCGTCTTGTAATGCATCAAAATGTTGTAACCTAGTTTGGCATGGTATTCATAATTTGGTCACTACAATTTAACTAAGCAAACTTTTTTGAAAAATACTCAAATTTGGATATTTGAAAACGCGCAGTAATTGCAATCGTAAAGTGCGCTTTTTTTTTGTCTGCGCCACATTTTTGACACATTGAGGGTTTCAGACTTATGAAGATTCTACAAAATACTATTTCATAAAGCAACTTGGCGTTGGCGATAAATGAAACCTAATAGGCACTATCACGTTTAGCATCTCAAAGCCATCACATAAAAAACTAAATAAAATTCCACATTACAAAGCTTAACTTTGTAAATCTTGAAAAATCTGAAAAATTAAATCTTGAAAAATAAGAGATCCACGTTTCAGGATTCTTGAATCAACAGAAATCAAAGTAAGTTAGGCATTTTATGCTCATTGACTCAAATTTTGTGCAGTGATAAATAGGCACAAATTTACAAAGACTGAAACTTAGAAAAACTCATTTTGCAACACAATCTTTACTATATTATTTAAGAAAAAGTGTATTGCTTGATTTACAAAATACGCTTTGAGAAAAATATTATAATCTATCACGTTGGAGCTGAGAAAATATAATTTTATAAATTTATACCAAGCCAAAATTCTAGTACAGGAGGAATTTAATTTAGTTTCTGAATATTCCAGTCATACGACGGACTTGTTTTGCTAGTCTCAACTATACTGACTTGTTAATAGCATAGGATGAAAATAGCAAGTAGTCACTCATGCTTCATGTCCCGAAGAAGAATTTGCATTTTTGTAGAATTAGATCTAGTGCATTATTATTTGACCATATAGTTGCTATTGTGACTTACGCGACCTCGTGACCTCCCATTTTGTTTAACTCGGAATCTGGATTCAGAAAGACTTTTGTTATAGTTTTAGGTTTCCTCAGCCCCACTTTATTTGACTATTTTATAGATAAATATCTATCCTATTTTGTGCGAGGTGAAAAAATGGTTAATGCAATAAAATAACAAATTCAATTCCGTAGTGCCAGGCACTGTTATACTTTCAGAAACCTGCTCAGTCTAAATTAATTACCTAAAGTTTGTTTAATTCCAGTACAACGTAAAACTTAGAAATTCAAAACTATAATTTGAAAATTGAAAGCAGCAGTCTTCTGATTCACATAAAAGGCTGAAATTTCTCTGATTTTTTTTTTTATAGTTACAAACCTTGAAAAGTATTGAAAGCTTTACTTACTGTAATGTGTTCGTTTAAGAAACTGTCCTTATTTCTACCTATTTTCACACTTTTAGCATCAACTTCTGTAAGAGCCTTGTATCTAGAAGTAAGAATTGTTAAGAACATTTAAAATCAAACAGCAATTTTCTTGCTTCTAAGCATTACCTCTATAGTTTTTACTAACCTATTTAATGCTTAACGATGCTGTTTTTTTTTTATTACGAACGGAACTGTGTTGCCTTTTCGTTAAGAAAAACTAACCTCATTATAACAGCACAGTAACTAAATGTAAAAAAATGCTATCCTCTAGGCAGCAATAGTGTTGACAGTAAATTTTTAAATTGCACCAGCAATCTGACTGAAACTTAAGTGTAAAAATGGTAGAAAATGAAAATGACTTGTTCAACAATCAAAATGTCCTATTAAATTCTAAAAATGATTATCGCAGGGATGGAAGGGGATAAAAAGCAAAACTTGCATAGCGCTAAACAAAGTTTTGGAATCCGGTGCCATGCAGAGGGAAATGGTGAAATTGACCGGCATTGCTGAATTACTGGCTCCTTCTCTGTTAAAATTTGCATATCGCGCTGCGGACCACTCACAAGGAATTGCTATCGTGGAGGCCTCAAGATTAAGGTACTGCCTACCAGTGGAAGCGGTCCAGGGCAAAAATTTTAGCAACATGGTTTTTAAGGTTGCGCCTAAGTTATCTCAAAAACCTCATCTCAAAATTCCTGAAGCTGAAGCCGCTGCAGAAGCTTACGCAAGTGATACACAAAGTTGGCCCCTCTCGTTCAAAAAGTCGGAGAAAAATAAGTAATAAGATTAAAGGCACAATAAAAACTAACAGACATATTTTGTTTAACAAGTTTTGGGATTTAAGCTGCGAATCGACAATAAATTTTGATTCTAAATTTTGAAATTTATTTATTTTTGAATACGAATCTTACTGAATTTGAGTAAGTTGCTCATGTAATTAAGTTTCACTGGTGTCTCACCTACATGCTTTAGAAACCTGAGCAGCCACTCCCAGAAAATATTTCATCGCAATTAAGTTGCTAGAATAATGGATTGTTGATTTTTTTAGAAGAATGTTTATTTCGAAAAGACGTCTTAACATAAAGGGATTTATTTATTATATGATAAATTTATATTATTTAACTATAATTTATTCGTTAAACAAGAGTTGAATTTATTAAAGCTTTTAATCTCATCTCGTCTGACGAAGCCAACTTGATAAAAAAAATCAACTTTGCTCATTTGACGAATATTATTCTGAGCAACGAGCAATTAGCGCTCTTACAAGTGTTTGAACTTTCTCTGAAGAACATGACACATTTTTTTCTCTATTTTTTTTTGCTCCAATTTGCAGATGTTAGAAGGGTCCACGATTTTTTTTTCATGATTTGTATCAGCCTTCGTCAGGCGTTAGCCCAAGGTGGGAAAACCACACACACGAGCACGGAGGGGGCCATCGAATTCGAACCCAGTGCAGTGTGTGCAGAATGCGATGCACTGACTACTACACTGTGGAGGTCATTTTGTTACTCCATGATATTACTAATCACGATAATTTTAATATATTAGAGAAAGAAATTGGACGACTTATTTTAAACGGAATGTTACTCTTCACTATCCAAAAAGTGACAGTGGTGTGTCCAAATTTTTGAATTCTTATTCAAATAATAGTACGTACCATCATTATATTTGTAGGTTGAAAAAACTACACTTTAATAACTCATATTTTGTTAAAAACTTATGTTAAAGAATTAAATGGAGCAAGAAAGTCCTGCATAAGCTCCAGGCGAAGAAACAAATGAAGAGTACACCGGTGTTCGGACGAGCTTGTTTTATTAGGTTGAAATACTTCCGTTTCTTTGATGTTGTGTATACCATTTCAAAAAATTGTTTACTTTCATGTTTTCTGAAATCAATAGTTCATTTGTTTAGCAATTATTTTAGCAACATTGCACAATAAATTCTACAACACCTTTGATGATATATTCTTTTAAATTTGTAGTAAAGGGAAAGTCGTTTATCTTTTTCATCAAAATTACCATACAGAAAGCTTTAGATTTATTTTGCTTTATTGCGGGAAGATGCTTTGTGCAACTCGAGGGTACTTGGGGTTTGGAATTGAAAGTATACCATTTTTAAATGGTGCCTTATATGAAAACCATTTTAGACAGTTAATTAGTTACTACAAAAGTATTGTGTGGTTTGCAGTGCGTTTGTTTAATTGGCATTGATATTGATAATTGACAACTATAAGGTAATATTTCAGTCAAAACCTAACATTTAAAAAAAATGAGAAAAACATCTAAAACAATTTATCTGTGTTATAATAGAACTTATATACTTAGAATAAGCTTAGATAGAACAAGATTACGCGACACCTATTGGGCACCCGTGCAATTAGTTTTATTCTTTTTTGTCCACTTAATGAAAATAATGGCAATTCTTTCCAAAGAAAAAAGATGGAGCTGTGTTGGTATAAGTGTAGAAATTATAATTCCACAGTGCCTACAACCACGGTTGCTTAAATACTACGTAGTTTTTTTGTACTGACTATTTAGAAGACATTCTTAATTTTTTATGTTTTTACCAAATTTACAACCCTGATTAGCCTGCAGTCTAGTCGGTAGTCTTAAGGTATCGGTAGAATTAAAGCTAATCAAATTGTCGCCTCTATTAGGCTCTAGATCCCCTTGATGGTAATATAAGCCGCGCCGAGTTCATTTAGTTTTTTAAGTTTCTTTGATTTTCTTGTTGATGCTCTTTGACATTGGCCTATAGGCCTGGTCAATGTTTTCGTGTGCTAGATAGTGGGGGAGGTTGGTCTCGGCCTGTTGAGTTGACTGGGAAGTTCTGAGGTCTGAAGCTGATGGACTTTCTGCTGGGCAGTGAACGTGGGGTTGACCACCGAGGAGCCTCTTGCTTAGGCTGAGGCTGAGCACCACCTTACGCATACCGACCCATGTTCAGCCTCCACAACCGCAACTTTCCAGGCCTCCACTCACCACTAACACACCACCACTTTTTGTTACTGTGCTTCTGTGCTGCCGGGATTAGATCTCGGCACCTACCCAAAGGACAAGGGTCCTAACCTCCCGGACTATGGGACTTGGGTTAGATAATTGCATATTGGAATAATGCTTAACCAAGAGAAAATTGCCATTAGATGTCCTATATGTGTAGAGTAGGTGTTTGCCGTGCAAAATACGTGAATAATTTCAATGCATTTTGAAGAAAAAAAAAGAACTAAAGAATGCAAACGGGAAGGTACAATTTAATACCATAATTTTTTTTATTTATATTCATGTCGAAGAAATTGCGGACAAAATGCCTTTCTTGTGTAACAAAACAAATGATTTGTTTATAATGCTCCCTGTTGTGATTTAAGCTAGCACTAACAGCATCATTTTGATTTTGGTTTGTTGGACCAATATGAATGCAAAACTAATTGTGTATAAATTGTGCATAGGAATGCTACTAATTTGTTTAAAACTAATTTCAGGCCTAATTGTAGGCAAAGAAAACAAAACTTCAAAAGGGAATTACTGCTGAAAATTTGAAATGCGCAAATATTAGTTACATAAACATTATTCGACATTGCATTTGATTTTCACACCATTTTTCAGCAGCATCACGTAATTTGCCAACTAGCTAGTGCATGCTAACTTGTGATTAGTTGTGGCAATACTGTTTTGCTGGCAGTGTACTTTCTCACCTACCAGCCTAGCTTCCCTCCCAAACCCACCAACGGCTTACCTCATCTAGTTTTTATTCTCTTACTTTATAACTAAGCAATGTTGCCCAACCTAGTAACATGATAATTTAATTTTGCATTAATTTATGTTTATTCTCGTTTGTACAGAAGCAAAGGAGCGGTGCTGCGCAGTACTCCCTTGTTTCCATTATTTTTCTTTTTTAAATTATTGTTTTTATAAGAAAGTAAAAGCAGGGTGCCCATGTTGAGTGGTAGTGGTATGATGCGGAGGGTGCTTGCGCGACCACGGAAATTAATAAATTTCTTGAAATTTCTTAAATTCCTCTCTTAATTAGCAGAAGAAATTCTCCATGTATACTGTCCTACCTCACATCATTTGCGCATTCCAAAAGTTCAATTTTATTAAGTAGACTAGGAAATGCCCCAAAACGATTTTTTGTTGACCCTTCGCGGGACTTAATTGCTTGGTTGGGTAGAATGCGGTTTTTGTGCAAACACCGCGCAACTACAAGAGCAAATTACAAAAGACTGTAGAACATTAGAAATTGTATTAGTACATTGTAGGAATGCTATTTTAGTTATGTTTTTAGTGGAAAACCTAACCAGTCAAATATGCAGTTCATAATGAATTCTCCACCTTTTCAATTGAAGTTTACTTATGCCTCCAACATAGTAAAAATATGATTCCACATATATTTACTTCAGCCATAATCAAACAAAGCTAGGACATTACTTTATATTGCCCTGTTACATTGTGTGGGAAGGCAAAAAGTAAGTTTGGCAGTGTTAACCACTGTGCTAGCTACGACCTGTTAACCAAAGAAGCTCAACCAAATGCCTTTATGCTTGATAACACGATAGGCTACAGTTTTTGATAGTAATCTAGTAGACAATAGCAATTAATTTAGAAAAAAAAACAACAATAAAGTGGCTTGTCTGCTTCACATCATAGACAAGATTTTTCTGACAATTTCTATGCATACATAAATAGTTTTTTCCCGCTATTGTCAACACTCTATTGCATTAACAATTAATTATGATTTCATTGTTTCAAATATAATATTTATTAATCAATAATTTAATAAATACAAGATCTAGCAATAAAGTTATTTTTTGCCAATTGCATTTTGAATTTTAGTCAGATTGATTTGCAAGAAAAGTTTTGAAATTTTTTGCAAACATCTTCGCGTTTACATAATTTACAGAAAAACGTTTACCTAATTTGCGAACTCTGGGTTACGCCCTTTAAAGCTTTAGATAAAAGCGTGGTATTCTGCCATTTTAGTTCAGTACTATCTACAGCTTTTTTGATTTTTCCTAAATATAATTTCAAACTTTTGTTGCAGGAATGCATTTTATTAAGACGGTATGTGTGCTTCTGACACTTCTAACATTAAAATCTGTAAAGGCGGGGGGAGGCTTGGAAGTAAGCAAATTCTTCACTAGTTTCATTAACTTGATATTATACTGTTAATTCAATGAACTTTAAAGGTACACAAGTACAAAAGTAAAATAATTTATATTAAAAACTAAATGATAATTTTATATTAGAAGTCTCAGGAACAGAATTAAATTGAATTAGTCTTTTTGTAATTCTTCCTAACTTGCAACTGCGTTTAACTTATTTTCTACAATGTTTTATTTTAATATAATTATAAATACTATAAATAATTTGTCTTTGTTTTTACAAAAGTTAGCTTTTTAAATTGTATTAGTATCCCTGACTGCGTCACAACTTACTATCTTACTTATCTATTTACTTTTTTTTTCTCATTTGCAACCGTAGAATTTTACACATAGATTAACTTAAGTGTTTTGGAAATTTGATAATAAGCAGCTTTGAAACTTTTATACTTATTTTAGGATTGGAAGTTTGAAGGGAGCAAAACTTGGAATGCACTAAACAAGGTTCTGACTGTTGGCGAAAATGAGGCAAAAATGTTTGACTTGTTGGGATTTAAGAAGGTTGCCGCACCTGAGCTTTTTGCGTTTGCCTATCGCACCAAAGATGATTCGCAAGGGATTGCTATTGTGACGTCAAACGAGATATACTACTGCCTTCTAATAGAGTCCGTAAAGAACAAAAAATTTGACAAATTGAAATTTAGAGATGCGCCTTATTTTTCGCGACAGCACCACGGAAAACCCAAGCAGGCAGAAGAGGCTGCATTAATTCATGCACTAAATGAAAGTGCTTGGCCGCTTTCATTCGAAAAGAAACAGAAAAATAAGTAGTACAATTAAAGGAGAGAGATGCATGGCATGTCTGAAGGCTTATTAAGTTACTCACAACAACATCAACTCAGTAACAATATTAAGTTACGTTGAACAATAAAGTCTGTGTCTCATTTTAAACCTTTTGATTTGATACATGATTTATTACTTCACCTACTTCCAGACTCTTTCAATGTCGATTGTACATTTTTTTCCACAAGAAATTAAGTTAATTTGACTATAATGGTAACAAGAAACTTTAGACTTCAATATAGTGAAATGTCAGCCAGTTCGGTTATAAAATCAACCATGTGTTAAAACGGTGAACGTAAGTGGCGTAAAATTGGCAAATTATTTAAATCTGTAGAAAAATCAAATTCCTTTTGCGATTTTTTGACATGTAAGATTTGATATCGAATTAAATTTTTGAGGTCCAGGTATCATTTTACGGATAAATGAAGTTTCTGTGGTCATTTGACCTTACTCAATAATTTGTTTAATGCAAAAGTAAGGTTTGACTTTGGAGGGTCATGCTGAGGTCAATTGTTGATTTTTGGAGGTGAAAGGAGTATTTGCGCTTATTGTCTGAAAACGTATCTGTGGAACCAGATTTGAGATATATTGAGTAAATTCCTGAGATAATCTTGATACTGGGACGGGTAGACATTTTTATACAAAATGCAATTTGGGCGTCAACTAGGGGCCGCAAGAGAAGTATCCTATGCAAACGTCGTCCCTATTCTTACGAGAAACATCTCGTATTTTCTATGTAGTCAAAAAGAATGATCGCATTGACCTTTGAGATAAATTCTTCCCAAACAATAAAAATACTTGAATACATCCGGATTTGTAACAACTCATATATGAAAAAAGATTTGAGATGTTCTTAAAAGAATCGTAATGTTACACATTTAAAAATTAACGTAGTGGCGATCTCACAGGAAGAAGTAAGAGTTCTATACAAGTACAAATGCTGTTTTCTTACATAAGAGCGGCCACTTTGGTGGAAACCATTATTCATGCTGCATGTTGTCATAGAATGATATTCTTGACCTTTGACCACACAGTGGTCCCAATGGTCTGATAAAAAAAACTGGATTTGGGCCGTAAGTCAACAAACTCATATCTGAAGTCAGATTTAAGATGTTTTAAGTAGGTCCTAAGGTAGTCCCGGACATACAGACTGAGCGGAACAATAAAGTAGCTGACGTTACTTAATAAATTCAGATTCGGAATAAGTTTTCACACTTGGACACCCTTGCGCAACTTTCACGCCCCTGCACTTTGATTTTTGATTTTGCACGCCCTTGCGCACCTTTCATGCCCCTAAACCTAAAGTTTTTACTTTGCACACTCTACATATGTACTTGCGCCACTTGTACGCCCATACACCTTAATTTTGTATTTTGCGCACATTTCACGCTGCTGGGATAGGAAGAATTATGCAGAAGTCAGCATCTGAGGGTGCGCAATTTGTCAGGGTCCTGGGCGCAAAAGGTGCGCATTTTAGTAACACCCCAGTTCCGAATAATTAACAGTTCTAAAAAAAGGTTAATGCAAAATAGGTGAAATTTATATTTAAATTCAAATTTTAAACAAATAATAACTGCTTCGTTTATGTAGCTAGGTTTTGGTTTGAAAGTAATTCAAGTTTGAAAGTTGTTTTGAAAGAAAGGACTAAAGTTTTATTGACAAATAATTATTTATTTCTTCAAATTACTTGAACTAAACTAGAACAGTAACTTGGTATGACCTTGGCGAAGTGATTTTTACATCACCACGATAGCCTTCGAATTCGGTTCGTGGATGATAAAATCGTTTCCACTGGTTTGAAACTTTTCATAATTTTTAAGCGCTTCCACTGTCTCAGCCTCCATAGTAGGAAATTGACCGTCCCTTTGCAATTGGAGAGCTGTGCTGTAGAAGGTAGCCTTGGTGATTGGATTTGATTTCATGAAAGTGACATAAAGCGTAATTTTTTCCGGAAGTTTGTTAACAAGTGCTTTACTCATGCAACTGGAAAATAAATATTTGCCATTGATTGGCTCCTTGACAGTATCGGCCAATTTTCCAGTGGTTGGATCTCTACCGCTATGAGCGTCGTTAATAATGCAAATGGCTTTTGTTTTACTTTTTGCATCTTGTAAGCCATTCATTATTTTAGAAATAGTATTGAGGCCCAGTAGTGAAATTTTCATGTCAGTTAGTTTTTTTCCTTCCAAACTGGAAAAACCAAATCCAGTCCAACCATCAATCCCAACAATAGAAAATGTGTCCGACTTCTCTTTACTGAAATTATAAAAATCAATCACAAACCATGAATCATTACATTTTTTTTTTCAAATTTTCATTGGCCTTTTGTGGCATGAGTGGGATATGAAATTGGCCCATCTTGGTACAACCAATCTAATTACTTTCTAAAACACAACAAAAAGTTTTAAGTGTTTTAATAAGTAGTTTAAAAGGTTGCTTTACTACTCAAAATCGACAGTAAATTTAAAACGGTGTAATTAAACCGTCCACGTACACTGAATTGGAAAACTGTACTTAAATTGTTGCTATGAAAGAAACTCGGCCTGCTGCTGAAATTATAAACGTTATTTTGGCAAATATTTAGGCTAAATATTTTCCAAAACAACCATTACTCGTTTTCGCTACGTGCTACGCTGGTGCCGATTTAATAAGTAGACTGGGTATTACCAATCAGAATCATGGTTAAAAAAACTTACATTTTTTTCTCGATACTGTTTACATCGCATGTAAGTTCAGTATCTTCAGAAAAGTCAACGTTTGTTTCATCTGTAAATCTGTACACTTCTACACCTTTTTTTGCGAGATCAACAAGTATTCCCTTGCACACTGGGTACCATTTCTCTTTGGGTCTCTTTTCTTCGTTATAATAATCGAGAACAAAGATGATGAGGACCTTTTCGACTGGATAACCATCTTCGACAAGTTTTTGAACCGCCTTCAGCGGAACTGCAAAGTTCCCGCCAAGCGAACCGAACAGAAAGATACACGGTAGCTTGTCCTTTACCGCTTTTGTGTTAAGCTCTTCAATCGGGATGTCTCTCAAGAATTCTTTGATTATGACATCTTTCAAGGCACTTTTCCATGGTAAGCCCTCCACCACAGCCCTGTCAGAGTATTCTTTAACACCTATGTTGCGAAGTATAATATCCAGGTCATTTTTCTGTATCGTTGGGTACTGTGCTTGAATTTGGACGACGACGAGACAGACAAGCAGAACTGAGCCTCTTTGGAACATGTTGAGCGAAGTTGAAGTTTGAAAATATTCAAAAGAGTGGTGGTTGATGATATTATTTTAATAAAACAGCTCATTTTATACACAAAAAATTAGGACATCATTTTGTTGTCATCATTTATTATGTAGCCAAGCTACATTATGTTTTCGTTCTGTCTTTTCGTCTCCCAATTATTTCAGAAACTATTCAACATATCTCAAACCTGTTTGCAAATATTAGTATTTTGAAAACCGGCCCAGCTTAGGTTTGTTCTTATTTGACCCCAAGTGACCGCCTTAGGGTGCAAAGGTCAAGATCGAGGATATAATACTGTGGCAACATAGAAATAGCCCCGACAAAAGTTGTTTCTATTATGAAGCTAAATAGCATTTGTACAAAATATTTTTCTCTATGGCCCCATGTTGGCCTACATTATGATCCAAAACACAACAAATCTC
>VYYI01001913.1:0-16980 GCA_021029175.1 Bilobella aurantiaca
TCCTCGGTGGTCAACCCCACGTTCACTGTCCAGCAGAAAATCCATTAGCTTCAGACCTCGGAACTTCCCAGTCAACTCACAGGCCGAAACCACCCTCCCCCACTATCTAGCACACGCAACATTGACCATTCCATAGGCGAATGTCAAAGAATAAAAAAAAAAAAAAAAAAAATTATTCCCATCTAATGGTTAAATTTTTCAAAACACCTTTCACAAGCAAGAACTATTTTTACATCATCAATATAGCAAGCTGGTACACAATTTCATAACGGAAAAGTCTACGCTGTTATTAATTTTTTGAATCTTTCACACATTTTCTTGCAAGTATACTTAAGTTATACTTAAGAATTTGATCATTGAAGAGGTACTTTTTATCAAATCTGGTAATAATGTATACATAATAATAAAATTATTAGATGCAATGCTAATTATCCCCTGTAAAGTTTTCCCAAATATGAGGACAAGAGGAAGGAGCCAATAAAGAGCGCAGGCTGTTAAACATTTTCCAATAATTGAATCAAAAATCTTTACTTAAGTAGTAAACTTTGAAAGTAGAACAAAATGCACGTAGTATCCCTGGAGGCAATAATTGTATTACATGTTAAAAGCAAACAAGGTAATTGAATAAATTCTCAACCTACCACAATAAAGTGTTCTTGAAAGGTTACCTTGTTCCTTCCTATGTTTCTAATATCGTATACTTCTAGGCAAAATGTCATTACTCATGTATTATATAATAACATTAACAAATAACGAAAGTTTAAAAAACAAGGTTGAATAATATGTTGCTTTCGGTGATGTTAAGTTCGCAAGTAAAAGCCTCTCAAATAGAATAAGATGGCGTTGCAAAGTCGAAGATGAACAGAAATTCTAATGGCGAGGCGAATGGCGAACCTTACTTTTCACAATGAAAATTTTAACTTTTAAAGACGTTAGCCGAATACATTTTAATTAAATTTTAGAATTTGTTAATGGGCCATAGCGTGCTATAAATGAGCACGTAAAAGTTCTTGCGTCAAGTTCTTCATTTAGGCATGAAAGACGTCTTATTAATGCAGCGACGGCCAAAGCCGTGTGTAAAGACGTATAAAAATTTATTCACACTGCGTCTAACTTTGTGAAATTGCGTGGGCTAATTTATTTTTTATTTCTATGCCCACTAATAAACCACATGTGGCGAGCACGATTTTTATATGCTTGATTTATGTAAATTATGGTACTTTAGAAAAACCATCAGAATAGAGTGGAATTTTGAATAGAATTTCAATGGCTCAAAATTCCAAGAAGTTGAAATTAAGTTTTGATGCATTTTACAGACTATCAAAAATATTCATTCAAAAATTGTCGTTTTCTGAATTGCATTTTTTAACATAAATATTTGAGAAGCCATTAGTTCATCAAGACTCTTCATTCAGTTTTCTATGGCATTAAAAAGTTTGGGAAGTTTTAAGCCTAATTACGTTCTAGCAAAAAACCTAATTGCTCTCCAGTCTTCCTGGGAAGTAAAGGAGTTCATTAGCACTTTGCCTTGAGAACTTTAGCTGTTTGTAGTTTATACATGTTTTACCTCTTGTAAAAAGTAATTTTTTTAACTTAGAACGCGTCCTTAATGCTCGAAAATAAATAAAATCAACCTAAAAAAACCTTAATATCTCTGCTGCATACATTTTATGCAAATTGTGCAATATATTGTTATTCATCATCATGTGAATTCGCCTAAGATAAACATTATATTGCCCTTCAGTTTCTTAAATATTTTTATGGAAGTGAGTAAGCGCAAATCTGTTTAATTTTCAATCTTAAAATTATTCCCATGGTAATTTGTGTACGTGCATGCAATTTTTTTGATTTGGGCTGTATGCCTTCCAATTGTAATAAAAAATGCACTCCATTCAATTCATTTTTAGATTTTATATTCATACTTATAAACTTTTACAGAAGTTACATTCCCAACAGGGATTACTCTATTCTATTACCGCTATTCTAAACTCCATACATTGCAAAGCATTTCTAAAAAGCATGAAGCGATCATGCTTTCTGCAGTTTGTCCGTGTAGCATCCCAATTTAGTTTTATTGTTCGCGAGATCTCTGGAGATTTGCTGAAAGTGACTTTCACTTGAACTCGTCAATTCGGTCAAGCACAGGATCATGCAAAAGTCAAAAGTCAAATCATAATTTAGCAAAGCATCAAAGACGTTGAAAACTACTATAAAAATCTTTCAGCAACCAGGAAAGGGTCTAATTAGGGATGTTGTTACTTTCAGCGTATTCGACCTTTTTCTTAGTCGTCATACGTCTCTACAAAATGGTGTTACAAGGCTTCATAGTCACTTCATTAAGCTTTGCAAAGTAGACCAAACAAACAAAGTTACACTAATTATCCAGTACCTGAAGCAGTAGACCAACGAAAACATAAAGCTTTAGTAGTGTTAGTCTCGTAATTCTACTTTTGATAAATATTTAGATTACAAACATTATCAACAGGAAGTCAACAGCAGGACTTACTTAGAAACGTTTCTAAGGTACGGTAACTATTGAAGCACAACACATTTCTTCTAATTGATGCTGGATGTGCTAGAAGTTGAAGTTGAACGCTTTGGAATTTAAAAAACTACATTTTTTTTTTCAAAAGACGAATCTCTAAAAAATGAAAGTTGAAACAACTCTTTCACAATTATGGAGAAACCGAAGTTCCCGATATTTAAATACATGGCATGAAGTAGATTTCCAAATAGTGCCGCAGTCCCAAATAAGACCCCATCTTCCTATTTGTACCCCACCCCAGCAATCGAGAATTGAAATTGTGCCCCATCCCTAAGAGTACCCCATGGGCTATTAATGGGGATTCTACATGTCCCCCAAATCTAGCTATAAACGAGACAATTTTGTAGGCATAACGCCCGGATTTTGTTTATAGTTAGTAAGTGTTTAGTAAAATATAAAAAAATAATCTGCACATACTAAGTAAGTTTTTGATGCTTATTTCAACCTAAAGGGTTTAAGTTAAAGACATTTTGCTAAAAGTAGTCAAACATGCAAAAGAACAGTCGATTCCAATTGAATCAGGGCATTTTGGAGTTGAAAAAAATTCCAATTGACAGATGAATCAGGCGGAAATAAATCTAACTTGTATATTTTTAGCTTGAGTAAATAATAGCCCATCCCTAATAGTAGCCCAGTCTCTAATAGTACCCCATCCACATGAGCTCCCCTAACAAATTGTACTGCAGGGGCACTATTTGTAAACCTACGGTATTCCTGACTCAATATGTTAACGAGGATTTCAATGTTTCAAAAGACTGGAATTAAAAGGAGCAAAAGTATTATATGTACCTGAAATTTTTAGATATTAAAGGCTGTGGTGGTAATTTGGGCAAATTTCAGAACAAATTTCACTTGGCCTATTTTTAAACATCGGTATGATTATCACGTAAGAATCGTAAAGTAGGTAAGCATTTCAATGCTGATCACGAATCCATTCTGATCTTGAATTTATTCCATTGTGCAAGTGCAATTAAAAATAATCAATTACAGGAAAAATATACAACTGTTATACTAAAGCTTAAAATTATCTCCCTGTTAATTTAATATATTGTGTTGTTTTACGCATATTTCTTTGCAGTAAAGAAATAATTAATTGTTACTTTTATTAGTCTGTTTATAGCAAACAGTAATTGAGCAAAAGAGACGTAATCTAATTAATTGTCTACCAGGACAATGCCCCAAGCTTTATGGTCGTATTTCAATGCTCGCTTCAAGAAAACTATCTAATTTTGTGACGTCTATGTAGAATTGAAATGGAAATAGGAGGCTATTTATAAGTTGTATACGTTTAGCGAAATGTGCAAATATAGTTTTTTTCCTAAATTGTATAGTGATTTTTTTTAAACTCATACATTTACAAATGATAAATTAATGGTTTGTAACACTTTCTAGAATACAAGATTCATTTTAAGTATGTTTTCTAGAGTCTTTTGAGTACTTTTTTTAAAGGAGAATAGCCACCGTTCTAAATATTTCCTGTTCTCTGGAAAGCAGTGAGCCATATGAAAGGAAAACCAGTCTTTTGAGTGTAGCGTGCAATTTAAAGCTCTTTTACTCCTTTTTTTTCTCAAAAGTTTTAGTGACCAACTGTGCAAATAATACGATTTTATTTGCTTCAAAGGTAGAGAATGCTTTTGAACCGAAGTTCTTTTGAATTTGCTTGCTAGATTTATTCAAGTGGGAAAAGGGGTTATCTTGCATCTTATTGCGCAGTTAGCTTAAATTTTCAAGCTAATTTTATGACTAATATTTTATTTTGCAGTACGCTCCCATAGAACTTAAGTACCACTACTTCTGCACATTGCAATCTATAAATGTCAATCATTCCAATTTTTTTATGTTTAATTTTTAAAAAAATTCGGCACATTTTCTTATTGCTGTTAAATTGACTGATTTATTGCAAAAAATATAGAAACAATTGGTTCTCAACATCCCAAAATGCTTACCACTTTTGTGAGTTAATGCCTCGTGCCTCGAATAAATTCTATAAATTATAATTACAATGCCTTGCACACATATGTTATAATAATCGTTTTTTAGCACTTTGGAGCTGCGAACACTGTTTATAGCTTAATTATATATGTATCCGTTACAGGAAGGGATTTGATCACGTTTCTGGAATCAATTTATGGGTCTCGTGAGAATGTCTAGTTAGAGTTTCCTTTGACCTCAACACGTCAGGCATCTGAAGAAGGTCATAATCCCGCCAAGCGTAAAACCCCCAATTTAAACTTCTCCAACTGCCAAATGCTTCGAGGTCTTTCTTAAGAGCGAATCAATAGCAACTTTCTCCTCTCGGAAGTTCAACTTTCTATTTGCCCTTCTCAAAGGCAAAGTTGGCATGAAGCAGGAGTGCGCGACTAATCGAACTGACAATTTCATTTCAATGAAACATTTTCTAATGCCTCTTCGTCTCCGACTCACGCGACTCAAAAGAATAAAGCACACAACTTAATTGAAACATTTCGCTTGTGTTCATTGTATTTGATTTTATGTCTCTTTTATTTAGGAGTGTTTCAATTCCAGAAACGATACAAAACCAGCTTTTATTTGCGTTTCTGTGAAAGATTCAAAAAATTTATGCTGCAATTTTGTTTCTGATTCAAAATAACTTTGGAGAAACGATACAGAACCTTTTATCATGTTCACCGGAAATATTTTTTATATAAAATTAAGACGGAAAGCTGAAAACTTAAGCAATAAACAATTAATTTAAAAAGTAAAATTACCAAATTTGTTTCTTTATTTTGTTGCGAAGCATGATAGTACACTTACATAATCTATGCCAAAATCTAATTTTTTGTAAACTTTGCACGGCTCATGTGTTGTACCTAATAATGCTTCATATTTCAGCTCAACGTAAAACTATATTTTACTTCATGCACCAAATTACGAGAAAAATAAAAGGTCTCCTTTCTCATTTTCCCCTTGATTTTGAAATTTTATGCCACGTCCATAAAGCTCCACAATGTCACGAATTGCGTTGGTAGAAACTCGCGTGTTTTCTCGGAAATTTAATATTATGCTCATTAGACGTAGCTGGAAGTCCTTTTCCTTTGACTTCTCATTTCAGAGAAAATGAGTACTCATGTTTACGAGTATTCAAACCTATTGCGAAGCTCTGTAATATAATATTTTTTGCCGACCTAATTCTTGGACCCCTGTACTTTTCTCCTTCAACCATATGTTACTTATTATGTGTGCAACTGCGTACTATTATTTATAAGTCGTAAATTTGCACAGTATTCATTGAATCTGATACTACTTTGCTCAATTGGAAATCAAAAAATATTATATTTTCAAAATCCTAAAATTCGGAAGAAAAATTATGAATGAGTTACTATTTGAATATTTAGCAAAAAGTTGATTTAAAGAAATATTTTTGGCATTTCTTGGAATTTTTAAAAAAGCGAAAAGCAATTTTGCAAAACTTAAGTGGGAATATGTCCTGAATAGTTAAAAAAATCAGGATTTTTCCTTTAAGCGTCTGCTTTTTGTGAAAATCCTTGGTGGATTATTTTCATCAAGATTTAGAATAATTTAAAAAAATGTGAAAATCAAAATGAGTTTAATTAGGTCAAATTTATAATAAATGCAATCTTATTTGAATATTTATGGCAATAATGACAATATTGTCGTTTATCAGTCAATATAAGATTTCGACTGGTAAGTGTGATTGTGAAGCGCTCTTTTTTACAATTTGTTGAAAAGTTGATAGTTATATGCTCTACATATACTGAGATTTTTTAGTTGACTAGATGAACGCTGTTTACTTCATAGTATTTTTGATACGTTCTTGTTTGGACTTACGTTTGAGTTGAATAATCTGACACGACATGCTTTCTTCAACTTGAAGTTCAAAGACTTAAGGACTAACTTACGCAATACATTTTGTCGAAAAGGCTTTGTGTTTGAAAGTGTTTGAAAAATTTCAAAGTTGAAGTGAATACATTAGTAGTTTTACAATAGTAGCATTTGCATTAACTTATATTGAAAGAAACGGTCTTACTCAATTTGGAAATTTTGGTTTAGCGATACATTTCAGCAAATTAAAAAGTTTCCAATGAAGTTTGCACAATAGAAAATACTTACTTGGATTAACTTTAAAGTATTCAATATAAGAAACTTGCCGTTGGAGAAAGCATGTTCCTTGTCCTATTCTCTAATACCAAATTACTTAACTCAACATGAAATTCCAGTCCTAAACTTATATATAAAAAAACAGGTCCAGTTAGTGCTAATACTTGGAAAAAGGTATTCGCTCATTTTTTTTTAAACACAAACTTTGACAACATGTTTTGTGTAAATTTAAGTAAAAAGAAGAATGCGGCTATTGAACTATAAAAGATGTTCAAGCCCTTGCAGCATCAATATTTGGAAAACATTAAATAAACATATGCACTCTAATCTAGGTTGAAATGGAATAATGCTTGAAACGAAACGAACTTAAGTTGTAAATGATGGAACACAATAATTAAAAACTTTTCGCCTTTGTTTCTTTACTTTGAGAAATAAACTTTGTGTTTATAATACAACTTTGATCTGTATCATCTCTCTTTTGTTTTTGATGAGAACTTTACAAATGTCTTTAAAACTTTTTGTCGTGAATGCTAAATGAGCCAGAGAATACAATCAGCGACATACGAGGCAGTGAAATGCTGTTTATCTCCTTTGTTGACAAATATGGTTATTTTACCTACCGTAACGTCTCATTTGAACTTTGTTTACAACACAGTGAGGTTATTTGTTTTGATTGTTTCATTTCTTACAGATTTAAGATATACCTTCGTTTTCAAATTTTGCAACCCGTAATAACTTGCTGACTATGCGTAGAATTCCAAGTAGGACAATTTAAAATAATTGTAGATTTTACTAAAAATTAAAAAAAAAGATTGACGAATGATTTTTTTTAGTTTCATTATAGAACCGTATCCACTCTTGTTCCTAAAATGGATCGCTATTGTATTAGTTGTATTAATTTTTTTGGCTATTAAATGTTTATTTATTCTATATAATTGTAATATTACAAGTTACATTTGGTAAAGTTTTTAAAGAGGCGTGCCAAGTTAATTCTGTTGTAACCAAACTTTAGCATAGTAGTTATTGTTCGTTGGTTCTGCTTGCTCCAGAATTAGAAAATTTACACTTTCTCCGAGGTTTAACAGAATTATTTAAATGGACCCTTGGAGGCAATGAACGAAAGTTAGAATCAGTTGAATTACAGCCAAAGACGTGAAAGAAAGCAGTCCGGAACCCTCTGTTCATGAAACAGTAGGTAATAGGGTTGACGCAAGACGACATGTAGGCCACTAGCTGAATAAGGGACACACCCAAGGGCCCAATAAGCTCATAAACTTCGGAAGGACTAAACAAATACCATGTGTTCATGACGTAGAGAGGTGTCCAGCAGACGAAAAATTCCGTGACCACAACACCCAGCATTTGAATCACCCGCTTCTTTCGCCGTACTGACTTTGCTACGTTGCACTGCCGGAGTATGGCAGGTCGTCGTCGGCGACTGTTGACCCTTGAAAGTTTCTTGGCCTGGTCGCAACTACTTCCCGCTGAATTTGATCTTGTTTGTGAATTTTTCCTTAGAGACGAATAGTGACCGCTGAGAGCTTGCGATGAATTTCCATTGTGACTATTTACAATGACAATTGCTTTAGGGCTGGGGGAGGACGACGCCGTCTCAACTTTTTCATTAGTTTCTAGCATCAATTTTCGCTCGTCTATTAAATCAATTTCAAAAAAATTTCTGATTACATTTTAGTTTTGGGTAGATCAAACAGCCTTTCAAGTGAAAATTTGCCAAAAATTGTTTACAAACTCATTTTTTTACCTTTTGTACTGCTACCTTGGCGAGATACATTCCAAAGAATACCAGTAATTAAGCTGTATTTTACAGTCATTATGCCCAGTGGCAAAATGAGGAGTATTACATCCAGGAAAATTGTATAAGCTCTTTCGATTTTGAAGTCGGGCCAATCTTCTCGGCACTTATGCCTCCCTGAAATTTTAAATGAATTAACTAAATTAATTCATTAAATCAACTTTAAACCATTCCTAGTCTCCAAAACTTAAAACTTAAGAAATTTTCCTCACATTTTAACTATTTCGTGTTTTCAAAAAAAAATGATCCGTAAAAATGTTGAGATTAGCTTGTATAATTTGAAAAAAAAAGTTACTTTATGAGAACCACTTTGTACGCTATAGAGTTCCAAAGCAAAACAATAAGTCAACAGATAAGAAATTATTTCAAGATATGCTAACTTTATTAGAGCGTGAAAGGCTTTGCTTAAGATTATGTGATTAAAATGTGAAGTATTTTAGCATGGGTTGTTTTAAAGTCAAGAATTGGGTCGTACTACTCCATTACTTGACATCAAAGGAGAAAGTTGCTTTCACTTTCACTGCAGAGTCATGAATCATTTCAAATCTCCCTGTCCCAACCACCCAACTCATTTCTCAGAGATTTAGGCCAGAACGCAGCAATGCACGAAGGCTCTTAGGCCATTTTGAACCATTTTTTTTTTACTCAATCCACGTTTAGTTGGCTCTAAAACGCACTTACCCGTGTCTCGGATGGATTGGAGCGTGCTAACAATGGCGATGGGCGCCATAGAGAGGCCACTCAGTAGCCAAATAATACAAATCATTTTGTAGGCATGTGAAAGCGTCTGCCATCTTCTGGAAGTTAGTGGATGACAAATTGCATAGTAGCGTTCTACAGAAATGGCGACGAGCGTCCAGGCGCTAACTGAGACTGAAACAGCTGAAAATAGAAAATAAATCTTAAATTAGGCTAATGCAAAAATGTCGTCAAACTATAGGAATGAGCACTAATTTTAGATATGCCTGGACTTTGCGTTTTGACATTTTACTCACATTTTTGCTACTGATGAAACTTATAGAAACGTAAATCAAAGAGGTAGCCGTCAAGCAATACTTCATTAAAAATTATGACAGTTCTGTCAAAATGGTAATGCAAAAAGCAAGTTTTTATCTCCTTAATCTGACATATTGATGTCAAACTAATTCTTCTTGCATCTCTTATGCCGTTGTCTAAAATATTTTTGAATATCAAGTGGCGTATAGTCACATTTCTGTTCCAAATATATGGAAATTTGTTTTTACATTAAAAAATAATACATTTAAATTTTCTCTCTAATCAATTTGTACGTAATTAACTGATTTATTAAGAAATAAAAAAATTGCTTATCATGCCAACAAGTTGTCAAAAAAAATTCGGTCAATACTCTACATATTTGTTTACGTATACAATATTATTCATAAATTTTCAAAATGTAAAAGTTCGTAATTTATACAGCTTCAAAGTTTTCCGGCAAGGAAAGGCCTTGACGGCATACAAATATAATATATCAAATATATTTTCCTTAACCTTCAACATTTTTCTTGATGAGAATGTCATCAAAACGGGTAACACGTATGAGGGTAACCAACCAATAGAAATCATAACCTCGGTTTTACAATTAGCATAAATTATTTTGTGATGCTCACGCTTAAACTTTCACTGGTAGGAGTGCATGTAAGTGTAAGGAAATTGATTTTGACCTCAATTTCTAAATTTCGCGTTCGACTGAACTTCAATACACCTTTCAAAGTAATACACAAAACTCAATTACAGTTCAGAGGCTTGTTTTGACATCAAAGATTTTGCGCTTAATAAGTATTTCTTTACTTTATGTAACTTCATTAGAAAATACTAATCTCTTGCTTTTGATGTTACTTGTTGTTACTCTATTCGCAGATTTTATTATTGACATAGTCAAAGACCAAGTAGTTAATTAAAAAGCCTTTTTTTTTTAGTTTTGGAACTCTCAGTAAAAATTACTGTTATACCCTAAACCTTATGTTTGTATTTGTGTTTAACATAGACAAGTATTGCGCCATTATTTGTTTAATATTATGTTTTGAGCTGAGCAATTAAGTTTAAAATCGAAAAAAAGTGTTAATATTGCTCTAATTCCTAACGACAGAAGGGGAAACATGGTGGCCTCAGGTCCATGTTGTTGTCAAGGCGCAGTTTTTATGGAATACTTTATTGCACAAGAATTGTTCGCAAGTTGTTTTATTACATTTACGGTATATAATTTTTAAAATATGAAATTCCTTTAATTACGTCGTGGTATTTTTGGCAAGGCCACTCCAACATGACAATGCGTTGAAAATTAAAACGGTAATTTAAGAAACTGCGACACTCGGCAAAATCAATAGAAATTTTCCGTAGTTTTTACTCTCTTCTTTTTCTCTCTTGTGTGAAAAGCATAATTATGAATCACTTGAAGTATAAATGATTCTATTAGGTGACACGACGAACTAAATGAGGAAGAAAAAAATGGAATTTATACAACGCCGCTTTAATGCATTGTATACAGCGCTTATTTTGAAAAACCTGCAAACAATTCTTAGTTGCACTTGAAATTTAAACGCCACGCGCCATCGTCCCCGTGCAAACCAACCAACATATATATTTTGACATGAAAGCTTCAAGATTAAATAAATGGGTGAATGTGTGTTATAATTGGACACTCAGGAGGCGGGAAGGCGGATAAAAGGAAATGAGAATTTTTGACATCAATTTCTCTATTTCGCCTTTGACTGAGCACTGACTCAAAGAGAAAAAAGAGAGGAAACCGTGTGGAGCACTCACGAAAATTTAATTAAGCGTCAAAAGGTGGCTTTCAATTTCAAAAATGAAGTGGATTGAAACAATATCTAGGTGTTTTTGAAAGGTTAAATCAAGGTTAGAAAAATTTTACCTTAATAAAGGATCCAGTGTTAAAGCGCAACACATCAAGGTCAAACATTTAAAAATTTAAATTAGAATTAATTAAATCAAAAAGAATTTCTCTACCACAATTTGAAACAAAAAATCTACCAAAAATGTGGGAGATATTGAAACCATGATGAATTAAAGAAGTGAAACAAATTATTATACAATTAGTGGCAAGATTTTTAATAAAATGATTCAAAAAGTAATTTAAAAACGTCGTATTGAATTCAGAAAGCTTTAGAATCGAGAATGAGGTCAGAGAAATTCAAACTACTCTACCACAGCTATTCTTCTAAAACTTTGTCTCGGATTCAAAAGAAATCGAAAATTTATGACCGAGTTTTATGCCTCGAGCTTAAAACTTGAATCATAAGAATAAGAATTTCAAACCCTAAATTTAACATTCTGCGTATTCTAATCTAAGTCTCCAATCTTTAGCTTTTATAAGCAGAGTAAGTTGCGTGGGTTAAATTTAATATTTCTACTTCCACATAACCTGAGCTGGAGCTTGCAAAATGTTCCACGAAATATCGTGGAAGGCTATTTGTAGTTCATAATAGTAATCTTAAGTACTTAAGACCTAATGTGCATATTTGCAAGTAAGTAGATTGGCGTTTCTTCAAATCAAATTTTGGTTTCAAACCAAAAAAAAATCTGCGGGATGTTTATTTCATACAAAATTTAATTTTAAGAGATTTGAAAAGTTGTTACAATTTCTAATGTAAGATCAAGTATTTTTTATTTACAATGATTTGTTTGGCGGCTTCGCTCTGCAATTTGCAAAGTGCTTTCAATCACACATTTTTTAGCTAATATCAATTTCTATGAGTGTGATGTTGCATGACGTCGTCTAATTCTGTAAGTACCGTATTGTGACATATGTTAAATCGGACAACGTGAAACTTTTAATATGATATATATATATATATACTCATGTTATACACCAGAGGTCAAAAGAGGGTTTTTAAATTATTGCTACTGTAGTACCATGTCTGCTGGAGAAAGTGACTTTCACTTCCACTCAGAATCTCGGTTAGAAGCCAAAATTCCAACTCAAAAAGAATATGCAGAAAGCATTAAAAACTATTTCAGTATCCTTTAAAGAAAAGTTTCTAGTCGTTCAATTTCGCTACATTAGCTTCCTTCTAGAAAACGACCGTATGACATTAAGGGCAATACTCGCGTTATAAGAAGCATGAGCTAAAGTTGAAGCTCTTTGAGACAAAATGATAAATTGTACTGGCATTGCATCTTTCACTACAAAAGGATCGCCTGAATGCACTTTTACACACAAAAAATATACAGATATTTTAAATTAAAAAAGTTCGAATAGCCGACACCGATAATAACCAGCATCGTTAACCATTCCAAGCTCGTAGAATTTGATTCAAATTTCTGCAAAGAATAGCTATGAGAACGCGCACAATGGAAAGTTTGTCTATTAGCGACAGTTCCCAGTCTCAAAAGCAATAACAAAAATGCAAGCTAACTTAAATTCCAATACCAAACTAATTATGTATGGAATTTAATGAGCATCTTTGCTTTGCTGTCAAAATGTAGCAGAAATAAGGAAACGATTTTCACAGAAATATTATGCTTACTTAGATGCTTGTGCTTAGATGTTTGAAGTCGACATCCATTCTAGTGACTGCTCACTTAAGAGCAATTTGATAATTGTTTCATTGTCATTAAACGAAGAAGCAATTTAACCAGAGAAGAAAAACGATAGGATGTTACAGTGAAATTTATATGAAAACGAGACACAACGAACTTTCGGTGTTTTACTAATGCTGAGATTACGATTCTACTATTCTTAGTTCTAAAGAACTTTTCTAAAATTTGAATAAAACTTGTACATGTAAGAGGACAGTAGCCACGGACGAATAAGTTTAATACGTCTTAAATCGGCTTTTCTGGCTACGAAGCTTTTCTTCTTCAAGTACTAAACTCCCCTTAGAATTCTTCTTATTTGACAGATATTCTATGCATTAATACTAAAGTATCCTTAAGGTCTACCTTAAGTTGGCTACTAAGAAAACGAAACTTCGTTTGAAGTGTTATTAGCCAAAATCTTATAAAACAAATTCAAAACCTAAATGTTTAATGGGCTAACAACTTCGCTATACTATTTTAGGTTTCAATATTACATTGTCTTTTTCTTAAAATGTAATGCTAAGAAATTCTAACATAGTATACATTTTCTATCCTATGCCTGTTAATTTTGAAGAATTCGAGCCAAGCTTTGCAGAGCAATTTATTGCTCATTTCGATTCGAACTCATTACCTCATTTACTTTCATGTGTATGCACAGAAATCAGTAAATAAATTTTGTTGGGGTTGTTACATTGAACAACATTCCAAAAAATTTAAGAATGCACCATTAGCATTTTGCAAAAAAATTGTGGTTTGATGTATGAGTAGTAAATGGGAGTGAGAAAGTTATTCGATAAAAATTGTAAAATTAAGTAAACTTATTGAAATGAAACAACAATTAAGGTTAAATTTTGCGTTTCAAAATGGTTAAACCATGCATCAAGTTATTCTTAACAGTAGCCGCCATGTATAAATGTTACAAGAAACACTGATAAAGAACATAGTATACTATTAAAACAATTTACATAACCCATAATTTAATAAAAAAGGAGGCTTTCACAAAATCCCAATAATCAAATGATTAATCGTTTTAATCAAGAATTTATTTTTAAGTTGCTTGAAAACCGAAACCAAAGCATTATAAAAATTAAACAGTCGAATAGAAGTTTACGTTCTGATTTAGAAGTACAATTGGCATTTTATTCCTCAACTGATTTTGCAAGTTGTACTTATATAACACTGCCGAAGTTCACAACGTGAATTTCCAAATAAATGTGAAACGGTTATTACAATTTTGCCCTTTAAAATTAACACTTTTTTTCATTTAATAAAATGAAGGAGAAGAGGACCTGCAAATGCAATTTGTTCATAAATGAATCAAGGAGGCTGGTTAACCCTACAAATTTTCTACAAAGAAGAACGATGGAGGGAATACCAAAGGCAACCCGTAAATTGTATTACTTTGAAGAAACAAACAAGGTAATTTGATCAAGTCTAAGCCTTATTAACAAAAACAAGCCAAACAAAATTTTTGAAGTGTAAACATTATTCAATTTCGTAATCACATCGAAGTAGAAAATACTCAAAACTCATTTCAAATTTTATGTTTGAAAAAAATAAAAAAGTAGGATTCATGAGAAAAATTACATTTTCTCCAATCTTCTAAATAACATGTGTAAAATGATTTTAAGATTTGGGATTGTATACTCATTTGGCGTTACTCATTTTTATTAACATTTTTACCTTAACATCAGTACTCCATTCTTCAGCCGTCCTTTTAAATCACTAAAAATGGTTTGGCGCCTATTTTTCCGAACAAACCATATTCTATTAAAAAACATCAGCATTTAAATTTAGTTTTGTTAAATGAGCAATACGTCTCAAATTTTTGGAAAATTATTTGCAATGCACTTTGTGGGACAAGATTATTGGACAAACAAATTTCCGCTAAGAAAAGCGGTGCGTTAACAACCTTTATTGCCACTTTGTAAATTTCTGTTTTGGTCTAAATAAAAGTCGTTCTTCCCACGATACCGATTCATCTGTTTATTTTTTACAACAGCCGTGATTCGTTGTTCATCATTGGACTGACTATTTTTTGAACACAGTCAAATATGCCATCTTGTCATAGCCATGTCACGTGCCATATAATGGGGCACAAGTCAGGTGTGTAAACCTGTCATGTTTATGTCACCATGTCATCTTCATATCAAACTGTTGTGATCTTTATAATATATGCATAAAGACCCTTTCTACTACCCCATGTCAAGCGAATGCTAGTCAACAAGATTCTCTTAGTTCAAAAATATCACGAAAAACAGATTGACGAAGTTTCTTCATTGGCCTACATTTTTGGATGCGGAGTCATTAAACACAAAAGTAACTGTTTTTTTTTATAAAATTTACCCGTAGAAATTATAAAAAAAAATATTAGACACCAGGAAATTAGATTAGAAAATTAATTTCATTTAATAACAGATTTGAAATAGTTATTTATCCATTGTAAAATCCGTTTTGTAAAATTGTATAAAATATTGGCAAAATTGTAACTCATAACAGTCTTCATTGCTTCCCTCCTCCATTGGCTTTATGCCTTTGGGGAATAGTAAAATCAAACAGAAAAGCATCCGGTCCAGATTCGTCTATTCTAGGGCTATAAATTTCCTACCGCAGACTGGCAAACTCTGCCTCTGATTGAAATTTTATTGTGATCCTAGTTTACCGCGTGCGCATGGTTTAGTGTCAAAATTTGGTTTTTTGTTTGTAAAGCATATAAACAAAATTCTATTTCAAGTGGAAAAAGTGAAATAAGTTGAAATATAAATAAGAATAATACAAAAAAAATAAATGAGGATATTAGCATATGTTGAGAGGCGTTGTCAAAAGAAGTATATACCTATGTATATATAAACGTTTTTATACAAAAAAAAGTGCTCAAACAGATTCCCATTTGTTGAAGTTGCATGATAATTATTTATCGATGTATAAATGTAATTCTGCGGAACCTAAATACTTTGTCAATCTATCAATTATTTATTTGATACATGGCGAACCCAAGATCAACATGTTTACATTTTACATCAGTTTGAATATCAGTAGCTTATAAGGTGTTATAAGAAAAAGTGCTTAAAGTCTATTTTGCAGGGTTAGTCATGGTTAATGTTAGGCCGAGTGTGAGGTTTGATCTTTCTCTCTCGCTTGAGGGACATTCAGTAAAGAGATGGTGGAACGATAACCGCGAGCCGCAGAACCTGCAGTCTTCTTCCTTAAAAGATCCGAGGTTTTACCGATTTTCCATTGTTAAGCAGAGTGTTGTGGTATAGTCGCAGTTGAGCAATTCTTGTCACTACAAGCTTTGGAAGTTGTTCCTGGAAATAGAACTTTGCACAGAAGCTGTGTCCCGTCAATTTGTAGTAGTGTGGCATAGAGTTCGATTCCATTACAGAGTCTTGATCAGCTACTCCCAGTTTTTTCCTTAATCTGTGCAGAAAGTTCTGTTTGTTGAGGGTAGCTAGGTCGTAGGAGTTTTGAAACCACAACCACTCAAAGTCTGCCTGTTTCAGGAAACTTTTCATTTGAGAGCACCAGTTCTTTTTGTTTGTGTCGTCTTTAAATGACGCTTTTCGTAAGTCCTCGTAAGCGGAATGGGGCAATGAGAACTCTGGAGTGTTGGAATCTTAGGTTGAAGTCTGCACCATTGCTGGTAGTACAGCTTTGCAACCTCGAACTTGATGGGAGGGATGCCGGTTTCTAGGTGGTCAAAGTAGCGTGGGGAAGAGATGGAAATTCCAATCGCACTTTTTAAGTAGCGTTGTTTTACTTTCTCCAAGGTATCGCAATGCAGTGAGCCCCAAATTCCAGCACTGTAGAGTGTAGTAGAGTGCAAAATTGACTGGAGCAGCTTTGTGATCGTTTCCAAGTGGAAACAGCGAGGAAATTTTAGGGCTGACCTCAATGCAGCTGTAGCTGCATGACCTTTGTTTATTGCCTGTTCTGCATGTTTTGTGAACTTTCCAGTTGAGGAGAAGGTGACACCAAGGTAAGT
>VYYI01001914.1:0-16979 GCA_021029175.1 Bilobella aurantiaca
GGAAGGTATACGATTTTACACTCTTGACTGATTAGGAGCTATCACGGAAAGGAGTTCAAGTGGATGTAAATATTTTGAATCTGTGTGATGATATCAAGTGGTATGTTCGAATTTTCTTGAGAGTTGAGCTGATTATTTATGAGTGTAATGTTTATTTGCTTTTAGGAATCAACGATGCGAGCATCAAGTATTTGCAGGACCTTGGAGTGAATACTGTGATCATTTCCCAAATCCTCAAGTCGGACGATTCCGGTGAGGTGGGTCGAGTGATAGATTTTGAGGCTGTGGATTTGAAGTATGGAAACTATGAGCAGTTCAAGGCACTGGTCCAACGCCTCAAGGAAAAAGGTAACGTCACATTGTTTATGTGAAATTTGAATTTTTTATAGGCAACTGTATTCTGTTTTATTCGTTAACTCCATGACTTTCCTGTTGTTTCGGGGAATTTAATATAATATTTAACTTTTCCTTACAGCCATCAAAGTCATTTTGCAGTTGATTCCAAATCACTCAAGCATCAAACATCCATGGTTTGAAGATAGCCAGAAAGTAGAAACTTGGTATGTGACCAAAGATGCGAGCACGGAAAGCTCCTGGGCCAGTCAGCTCACTCCGGATGTCCCTGGCTCCGCGTGGTCCCCACTGCCTTCAAATCCACAAAAATCCTACTTGCACCAGTTTGGAAATGACACGGCGGACTTAAACTTCCGCAATAGTGATGTTGTCACGGAAATGAACGTGAGTTTACACGCATGTTGGTTTAATTTTTTCCAGTTACTAACAAAGTGCTAAAAAATAATGTGATGGTCTTGGACTATTTAGCGTGTGCTCCAACATTGGTATGCAGCCGGGATTGAAGGCTTCCTACTGTCTGACGTCTCATTTCTCCTCGAGAATGTAAAAGATTTGGAAAAGAGTACATCACAGATAAATCAAGCCAACGCTGATGTGATCCAAAAACTCCTGGATTCCAGCTCTTGGTTAGTTGAATAGTTTTTGGAATTCGTCGGTGTTTTATGCTCCAATTTCCAATGGGACTTTTTTGATCGTCTAGGAATGATTCCGTGAAGACGGAAAATCGCACTGGGCCCTACGCCGTCGTGGAAGTAACGAAACTGTCGGTGGATAAGTCAATACCGTACTACAATCAACACATGGCCGTCGTGTCTACTAGCTTCGATAGTCTGAAAGAGAATTTTACGGGGAATGACTTGAAGAAAACCATTGAGGATACACTGGGTAAAATCACGAAATACCCAGTTCATTGGAAAGTCAATGCACCTGAGGTAAGTTGTAAAAATATGGAAGATTTTAAATTTTAACAAAAACTGATTTTTATAAAAGTTGGTAACATTTGCCGGCATTCGTTATAATAATTATTATAAAGAAGAATCAGTTAATTTTGTTAAAGAATAATAACAACTACAAATGCAAATGTTTATAGTTGAGCGGTCAAGGACAATCTTCGTCCCCTGCTGAGAAGGCGCTGGCGCTGTTTGCTGCCATGATTCGCGGTCAGCTTGTCCTTAGTGGAGGCAAGGGTAAGTCCTTACTCTATTCTGCGGTACACCGTTACAAGATGTTATTGAATCTGGTTATCAGTAATTTTATTATCTGTCTTGACAGGTTCAGCGGGCAGCTCAGCTCCAAAAGGTGTGAATCACAATTATAGTTTGCCAATGAAATCAACTGCTTGGACAGATTAATTCATGTGTGCGGAATTTCTTTCAGATCCCAGTGCGTTCTATAAAGATCTAATCCATGCAGCCAAGGAACTGGATCAACCAGGGCAAGGTGGTGGTAGTACCGAGTTTGAAACTGACCCTGAGAACCCTGGAGTTCTAATAATGAAAAGGTGCGTCGAGGTTTTCACGAATGAGCACCATTTCGAGTCACTTTCCTTATTTTCGGTACCGCTGGAATGAGTTGTGTGATATTTGTGGTTGCAGGTCAAATGATAACGACTTCATTGTGGCTGGGAATTTCGGTCCTACAACCGTTTCCGTCAACCTTGAAAATTTCAAGGGGGAGGCCAAAGCTAAGGTGCTCACGGTCACGCCGAACTTGACCACTATGAAGAGCCAGTAAGTGGAAAACTTTTGTTTTGAGATCTCTAGAAGATATTTTGTGCTAATTATTTTGCCTGTTTGTTACTCATTTGCAGCGACGAACTCGCCGATTCCATCAAGAAAGTCGAGTTGGTTCCCAACAGCGGTGTTATTCTCAAGCTTCTCAAGGATTAACCCCAAGTCAAATGTTTGACCGTCACTAGAGAAACTTACTAGAATTTAATCTGGAATCCATGTGCATTGAAACTGTCTCATCACATGTTCATTGTTGTGTTTTAATCCTTACACCAACCAAATATATTCAGATTTTAGTTATTCGTGTCAGCATTGAAAATAAGTTGATCAAGTAATTTTTGACATAATATTAAGCAGCGGGAAATAACGTGAATATTCCGTGGAAATCAAACATGCGGCGTCAAAATATTTACATTAGTATTGTTGAACGATGCAATTGTACACCTCTACAAATTAGTCAGTCCCACATCATTTTAATGTTCTAAGTCATGTCATAACGCAGCCGGACGCTTCCCTCTGACTTGTTTTGAAGTCATCTCTTGGGGAAAATGTTGCTAAATTCGCGCTTGGAGCTGGTAGTCCATGTTTTCTCCCGAAAATCTCTTGGAAAATATCTATATGTCGGGATCCGGCTCCATCATAATCATCGAGATGAACCCTTATTGGCAGTCCCTTCGGGTTACTATGGAAATTGGCGCTCTCGTTCACAGTTTGAACAAGGTGTCCGGGCCGAGCGGGCCCACAGTTAGGGTTTGGAAATTGCCCTGCAAACTAGTGGAGAAAATCATGCATGTAACCATCATGTTATTCTAAAAATTTTCGCTGTGAAATGCCTTGCAAAAAATAGTCTACATAGAAGATTTGGAAATAATGCTGAAAGTTGTACAAACATCTGAACTATAGTTTCAAATTTAATTAATTCACGATCATGAATAATCTATTTGCCTACTTCATCCTCATTTTTATTTTGTGAATCTTCAAAGCCGAAGTACTGCGTTTCAAGTTGTAATTCAATCTTCTCGGGAGAGTTTGACGACGTTCCTTCCTTTCCGCTAATGACATTGTTTACATCCTCATCGTGCTGTATGCACTCGTTCGAGTCCGTGGCAAACATCTGGTCTACGATATAATTTGACTGAGTTTCAGCAGCAAGGTCCCGTAAAATTTGCGTGAGATGAGATTGTGAGAAGCGCCCAATGCACAGTTCGGGGTTAGTTGTGCTGGGTGCTTGTTTGTCTATGACTGGAGCTGGCGCCACCGCAAGATTTATTGTTACTCCGGCTGGTGGTTCTGATGACCCTGTTATTATTTCAGGAGAGACAGATTGTTCAAACGCCTCAGGAGGAAATGCAACTATTCTTGATTTCTCTGGCAAGTTCGACGGTTCAGGAGTAGAAGTAGTTGTCACAGGAGGTAATGATTTCGGGTTGGGAGCTGCGTTTGGAATCACAGATGATCCAGGAGATTCGTTTTTATCACCAGGCAACGGACCTTGATCAGATTTGGCGGGGTTGCCAATATGGTCCACACAAGCTTCTTTCGGACAATCGGAGGATCCGCAAGGATCTTTAGTTGTTGTGGATGGCATGCAGGTTGCAGGGGGTGGGACAGGATCAAATGGCAATGCCATGTCTGATTCGGCGGATGACAGAGGGTTGTTTAATGAATTCGGATCCGGGGAGGTCTTCACTGGGGTGATTTTCATTGCAATGCTACAGTGAGTCAAATTGTGACGTTCCAACTTGAGGTGGCTATTCAGGGCAGTGGGGAGGGTGAAGCTGTCCAGTTCCTGAAACAGCATGGCATATAATTATGACGTTGTGAGCACTGTTTTTTAACCGTTTGATGTAAGAGAATAAATTTTGATGTTAAAAAAAAAGAGAAGAAACAACCTTGTCACTGTAATGGATGATTTGAGTTGGATTATCCCCTAAAAATTTTGCATTGAGCATTATCAAATTGGAAAATTTTGGGCAATTTTCGCGGAATATTGTGAGGATGTCTCCTTTCTGCAACGTTTTTTCGAGTAGGATAGCAAAATTTCCACTCGCGACAATTTTCAACATCCGGGCAGTGTCGGGCAAGGAGGTATCTGATGTGGGATACACGGATGAGTTGATTGTTAATCGGCAGCCACGACTGCCGAAGTGGAACAGTGGGAGAACTTCCTCAACCTGCGAACATAGAATGATAATTTATTGCAACAGAGAATTTGTAGTGCCCCATGTGTAAGATACTTTGACGTAGCCGTACGAATTCTTACATAGTGGTTTACGTCAAAGTCCTTGACTGCACAAGGACTATCAACTCTGATAAAATCTACCCAGATATCTTTTACTGGAGGATATGCAGGTCTTTAGGTTTTTTCAAAATCTTACAGTGACAGTTCTGAGATTCTTGTCATTTTTTTCGCTGGAATTACTCATGTGAAAAATTTCGCTCCAAATTGCCGCATGCAAATGCTGACCATCAAACTGTGACTTCTGTTTCTGGAGGACTTCAGTGATTTCGTTACTGTGGACGCGCCAGTATACCCAATTGCGGTCACCCCGGTCAAATGAATCTGGAACTTGGGCAGCTGCAACCTGGTTATCCGCATTCACCAACGCGCGCGAACTACCTACACCCTGCTCATGCGACGGGCCAGCTACTGGAGCAGGTCTGACAATACCTCTGGGTTCATCCGAAATGTCTTCCTCATCAGTCCTTATGGGATTCTCAATGACGTCCTTAGCCTTTATATTATCACTATCCTTATGCTTTAAAAAACCGGAATTAACCCTGACTTCTTCCACCCATTTGCTGGTTCTGGTGTCCTTGTCGCCCCTGATAACATTGTAAAAGTTCAAAAGAAATTTCAAAACTGTACAGTGGCACTTGAATGACATGGAAGGAAGTTAACTGAACGAATCGTACCTCGACCTGGACGTCGGCAACCGCAATTTTTTCGGGTTCCGATTGGCTCTCTTTCTTGACAATTCAACATTTATCCAGCCAGTTTCACCGCTGCAAGAGAATATCAATAGCAGGTTATACATAATATAATATATACATATATAACCCACTGCGGTTCAGAAGAATGTTGCTTACCGTTTCTTCGGACTCACAGATTTTCTAGGACTTTCTGATCTTCCAGAGCTACCCGGCTGGTATTTAAACATACCCTTAAAACCCTCTTTACCCATTCCGGAGATAATGACAGATGCGATGTATGTATCATTAGAAGTTTAATTTAAATTTTGAAAAAGTTGAATTGCACCTTGCCAGCAGCGGTATCTCTAAAGCTGGATTTACACGATGAGGAATACTTTAGTCAAAAGAAAATAAACAGGTGAAAACTTTTCTGTCAGGCAGGAATAATCCTGCACTACGTTCGGTAGGGTTCCTGGAAATTCCGGGGCTGAGCTTATCGAGCTACAGATGATAGATGATTTATGCAGTTTTCTCCGGGGAAACTTCGTCCAATCAAAATTCTGGCGCTCTCAGTAGAAAGCCTGGTATTGGTCATTGGTCCGACCAACATAATTCAAAAGCAGGAACACCCGCCAAATTAAGTAAAAGTCACAAATCTCTGTAGATTTATGCAAGAATTTAGTTCCTTCTCTGAAATTAAAAATTAGCATGGCTACACGGCATTAGGAGCTAGTACACCTACTAGCCCAAACTAAATCGCACATTACTTTGTGCAAACCCAGTGAGGTTGTGGGAAAAACTCTAATTTAGAATTAATTAATTATTTCTAACTACTTCCAACTACTGGGAGTGAATGTGGAATGTTATAGTTTGGCCAGTGCGTTACCTTTACAGCAGTGGAACAGCTGGCACTTTCAAGATGCATACAAATGTGGCTTTCGCTCAAGACATTAAATTAGAATTTCATAATTTTATTTGCCTATTGTGTCAGTAGCGCTGACTTGTATAACACTATTGCTATAGCTTTGAAAACTGTACGGCTTCCGATAACAGATTCACAGCCGCTTGCGGCTCCCACTAATCATTAAGTGCATATGTAAATTGTCAAACTGGTCAGCGGTAGTAGTCAAATGATAGCGCTATGAAATTTTAAAGCATATATTATGTTGTGCAGTAGCTGCATGGGATCTGGGCCAAATGGTGCTGGCGCATCAACAAAATCGCATGTGTTTTTTCGAATTTTCCTTTTCGGGAAACTGTCGATATCGACAGTGCGTTGGTAGAGGTCGTTAGGCTCGACTCGGCTATGTAGCATTGGAGCGCAGCAGCTGCGGTTCTGCAAAATTGTAGCAATAGCACCAGGTGCAGTGTCATGAAAAAGTAACAGGAAGATGCCACAGGCATTTTTGCTGTCATATTTACAGGCCGTTGTTCTTTCCCACTATGCAGTTTTCAGATTAAGGTTTTATCCCTACAATCTTTTACAACCAACTAAAAATACTTTTTACAAACATGGGAAGGTGTTATTATAATTGTTCCGTTAAAGGTCATTGAGGGACGCAACTTATTTCCTGCATCTCATGTTCTTGAAACTATGAAGGCACTGTAGACTGTGGGAAAAGTGAACTTGTGAACTTGTATCTTGCAGCCAGAGGCTATACTTTTATTAAAGTTCACTGGCGGTGCAGCAGGAAATTCGTCTTCTGCATAAATGTAAATAACTGAGAATAATTCTCATGAGCTCCCGAGGCAAGTGCATTTTGCAACACAACTACAAAGGCATTTGTCCCATGCAAATGTGAGTATTTTAGTATTCATTCTCAAAGGCCAGTCAGAGTGTGCGTGAGTAAGAGGGAGAGTGATTATTTTCTAGTCGAACATCCTAATAGATAATTTATTTCCTCTGTGCATTTGGTACGCATCAATTTTCCTATGGGAATCAGGGACATGGTTGTAAATAACAAACGGTTTCATTGACAGTTTACACACCCTGCACCGGAGGCAGTGCTCCAACCTGCGAATGATTGATAATTTAATATAGAGTTACATTTTTCTATTTAGCGTGCTCAGTCTTCTAGGTAGGGTGACAGCCTGACTAACAGTGAGAGTGACTGTCATTTCACTAGTATTCTTCCCAATATTAATTTGAATTTGCCGATCATGACGAGTCTGCGAAAAATTATAGCAGTTTGTGGACCATCGGGAACTCTGCTGTTACTTCTGATTTCCGTAAGTTGAATTCAATATGCCTTCTCGCTCTCGTCTAAACCAAAGCCATTTACCTGCACTGGTTTGACTAATAATGAATCCCAAGTGCATATCTTACATCACACTTCAGAGCCAGTCCCAAAAATTTAAAGCTAATGATGTTTGTAATTTGTATTATATAGTTTCAGACATACCAACACAGCGCTTCCGATAGTTCTTCCGATGGAATCATAGAAACCTCAAGCCCTGTATCAGAATTCATCCCTAACAAAGGTTAGTATTTCGTCTATTCAAAGTATACGTTATTTGCTGAGACAATTCAAAGGTTATCAAAGGCATTGATCTACTGAGATGTCATCCATTTTCATAACACAGACACGGTAACGGATGAAGAACTGGAAAAATTGACGGAACAAATATATGCTTTAGAGGGACAGAATAATGCTGCCGATCTAGTGGTGGCAGATCTTCAAGATCGAGTCAAAGGATTGGAACAGGATCACGCACCTAACGTGTAACCAAATCAACCTCCCAAATTAAAGCTTTTCCAAGTAATTAATGTCCACCTTCATTTTGACGTAGGTTATTAAGAGTGGATGCAACAGCTTACAGCAAGCCCACGATTGCGAAGTTACTGCCTTTGCACAACAACTACGTCCCTGGTGTGGGAGATGCCGAAAATATCACTGCGGAAGAAACAGGCGAGGAATTAGACTTTCTCCGCGAGATCATCACCACTCCAATCATGACTAGGGTTCATGAATTTTTATCGGGAACCATCTTGAATATCTCCAAGGACAGAGAGGCTTTCATGGAAGAAATGCATAACATTTGGTTTGGAATGTATAATCGGGCAAAGAAGAACAAGGGATCCTCTGGTTTCGAACACATTTTCTTGGGTGAGACGAAAAAGAAGCAAGTCTCCGGATTTCACAACTGGATATTTTTCAGTCGGGAGGAAGCCAACAACCACGCCAACTACTACGGCCATACAAAAAGTGTCAGTTTGGGTTCTGTAAGTGGCTCATACAAAATATAACTGCGTATATGATACGATCTAATTAGTTTGAGATGCTATTATTTGTTCACATGTTTTGTAATTTCAGAAAGGTTCCGTACTGAAGTACAGTTTCAAGTGGCTCGGAGTTCCCAAGCCGGTTGCAAGCATGTTTGTAGGAACTAGCCCTGAGTTTGAAATGGCCCTGTACACTGTGTGTTTCTACGTTCGGCCCGGAAGACGCTGCCGCATCTCGCTTAATGATCGCAAGCTCAGTATTAGAACATTTTTTATTAGTAAGAATCGCAAAAAGTATGTTGCCAGTGGATACCCTGAGATTTAAGAAAGTCGATCTCGGTTCGATTTTACAACTCGCGTTTAAAAAACTGATGGGGGCCATCGAGTCGTCTATTTTTAAAATGAATATTAATCCTGTTACTTTTGAAGCGCGACCGCAGATCTGTTTTAAACTGGAAATATATTTTTTATTTGTTGATAAATTATTTTCAAATTTTTTGATTTATGTTTTACTTCTTGAATCAATGGATGATTTCAATACCGAGTTTCTGCCAAAGGTTCTCGTATGCTTTTCGGCGTATTCGGCACCTTAGACCAAATACATCGTCATAGAAAAGCATATTGACAACATGCCAGATGGCGCGCTGTGCAGTTTATGCTACTTACTTTCCAAGATGGGGCGTCCGAACTGTCTCGCCAGACACAACAAAAACTGAGCATCAGAAGTTATTGTTTGTTTCCCTGTGCGCAACTTTTTTTCAAATACTTCGCGGCTCTAGGAATATGTTCAAAGTGTGACTTTTAACGCTAAATCCCCCCAAGTTATCTTGAGTGTCAGAATTGTGTCCATAGTATCGATTCATCTGCAGCAGTAACACAAGTATTTAAAAAAATAAAATAAAATAAAATGTCACCATCTGGAGATTTTGATTTAAATTGAAGATTTAAATTTTGAAAACTTCCCATTGGAATTAACTAAATGGACGGGCCAAAATTGTCAACCTTTGTTAGGCCAGTGTGAGCGGCTCGGAATTCTGTTCATTCTTATTAGCGTAGAGCTGACTGAAAACGGCAAGAAAACTATGGTGATCACTCAATAGATTCTCATTTATAAATTACAGTGACAGTCCTTGAGATTCCTGATATGACATTTTGAACCCGCTATGGATACCACAATTAAGCTGCCTCTTGAGCTTACAGTCCTACTGCGGTATGTCTCATGGCTATAGTGGTTTTGGTGCGGTCAATTATTATTAGCTATTAATAGGATCATTTTCTGTGAGCCCGCTCTCCTACCATTTAGTCCTAAGGCTGACCACGAAGCCCAAGATTAGCCCCCCTGAAGTTCCTATTGGCAATAATTATAAGTTATCATTACAAACTTATTTTAATGTAAGCATTATTCCTTGGCCCGAATTCAGACATGATGTCAAAGGTGGCTGATTGCCGAGCAATCCACTCTAACAAAATATTCGCCAATTTATTACGTACATAAATATATTCATGCATCATTGATATCTATCCACTCCTTGGGTACACAACTTTTAATATGCTGCTGCAACCTATTCCGCAAGCGGAAATTCTCATACAAACACAAAAAACACATTCGTCGGCTTCCACAAAAAAGTAAAGCATCAGCGAGCACGCAACTATTTTTTTCCAGACCTCAACATTTTGACCATATGCAATTTCATATATGCCAATTTACAAGCATATTTGCTGCTTACTCCATAATTGCCACTGCGTCATCTTAAGGATTGCATTAATAAACATTCTTATTCCGTGTCTGCACTGCCTCAGCCCTGAATAACTATCCAAAGTCAGAGCTTCGTACATTATGATTATGAACCAAAGGTGAGGCCCATGATAATTCCAGGATTTCCAGGTGGAAATCTCATATATATTATTCAGAACGTTTGATAACATTTAAGAACATTTAATGTAGCTCTTGGCCCATCCATTTTGAAATGTTATTTGAATAAGCTCATTCTTGCTTCCATGAATACTCTGGTGTCCAACCCACGTGAACTATGAGAGTTGTAACTATATCGTACATCGATAATAGATTTGAGACACTCAATAAATAGGGGAAAATAATTTTGATCTCCTAAATATTTAAATTCTAGTTTAATAGAAGTAAAAAATACACCGAACATTATTGAGGATATTCTTCGTTGTAGCTCGTGGCTGCAAAGGTCGTTATGGCCATCGTTGGGCCTCACCTCTGTTGTGCACACCGAGACTAATAAGTACTTTCTTGCAAGTAGTGCCTCAAGCAATTACTCCTATTTGGCAGCTCGATGATATCAACAGTAAATGACTTCTTCTGACTGAGCATCCATTCAGTCGACGAGCGGTTCACGAGTCGTCAATATCTTCCCCAGTGCTGCTCACGATGAAGTCCAATTTCGCATTCCGGTTTGCTATACCGCTCCTGTGCCTTTCCATATCACAATCGTTTGTGTGGGGTCAGAGCCGAGGTAAGCTGATAATTATTGTATTTTGACAAAATAATTATCTTTTTGTGTGTATTTTTAGACCTGTTGTAATGACAACATATAATATAACCTGTCTCAAAATTCGAACATGGTGGACATTGATGACGGTGGACCCGACCAATCAAAGCATAAATATTGGAAATTGCGCATACAATAACTGTATGATTACAGTTTGGGTTGACTCACGACTCGCGACTCTAAATTCAACGGAAATCAAAAACTAGTTTTACGGGCTCATGAGTAATAAGAGTAACGGTTGAAATGCGAGAGGCGGAAGTGTGCCAATTTCAAATAGGGTTTGTCCTGTCATCATACAGTGGTATTTCAGCTGACGTTTTGAATGAAGAAGGCGGATTTGAGGTTGCTGCAATCTGTTCACAGAAATTCGGTTTTGATTTCAGATAATGATTTGCATGTGGCTCATGGATTCAGCAAAAGACCAGTACTTTTGACTAGCAGACAATTACTGCCGGACGAACTTTCCTGCAAAGATAAATGTGACGTCGTAGATGTTGACAAAAACCGACCTTGTCAGTGCAATAAGGATTGCATTAGATTTAAAAATTGCTGCCGTGATTACGGGGATGAGTGCCTCAGTTGTGTGGGGAGATGTCATTTTCCCTTTAGCCGCAACTTCCCCTGCCAGTGTAACAAAGATTGTTATAATTACAAAAATTGCTGTGAGGACCACTCGGACATTTGCTGGCATGGAGACCCACCCCCTGCTAGAGGTAAAACAGCAGCTGTGGAAGCCCCAGTTATTCGCGAGGATAATTCCATTTGTAGTGTTGGTGATGGTGAAATAAACTCATGCCTGCTGCCAGCATTAAGAAGAGTCTTATTTTTGAAGGTCGAAATTTGGGGGAATGATAACGACTAATAACTGTACTACCGCTTGACTTGCTTGACCGTGGGATGACTGCTGTTCTGACAAAATCTAACCTTCCTTTATTTCGCGAGTTGACGTAGAGCCACATTTAGACTCTCTTTTATCTCCACTAACGACGGTGGTCATACAGAGTTTGGACTTTTGATTTTTTATAAATAATTTACTCTCCACAGTGGAAATATCAGATGCAGACATTATCAAGCTAACAGAAGAGCTTATGCGATTGGAGGGACCAAACAATGCCGCTGACCTTATTCGGGTTAATCTTCAGAGCCGGACATCCTACGGGGCGACTGTCGACTCGGCTCCAAATCCGTAAGAACGGAAGTTTCATTAATGATAAAGTATTATAGTAGTGCAAAATGATTTGGTTTGACTTCTTTAGACTACTCACAGTGGATCCTGCAGCCTACCGGAAACCGACGATAGCAAAACTTATCCCTCTGCACAATAACTACGTGCCGGGAGTATCCACGACCGAAGTGGTTACGCCGGAAGAAACCTCCGAGGAGCGACAGTTCCTGGATGAAATTTTAGAGACGCCCATCATGAAGAAATTGGAGGAGTTTCTGCTGCAGAAAAATTATATTTTATCCCGCAAGCGGGTGAACGGGCGGCTTCAGTCGAACCCTCGCGCCTTCCGCGAAGCACTCCACCAGATCTGGTTCGAAATGTACAGTCGAGAGGGCGGGATCGTCGGCAGTTCTGGCTTTGAGCACATTTTCCTTGGGGAAACGAAAAACCGGCAAGTATCGGGATTCCACAACTGGGTCTTCTTCAGCAGGGAGGAGGCAAAGAATAATGTCAATTACTTTGGCCATCTGCGCAATTATCGGCTAGGACCTGTAAGTTACTTGAATTGTGAGGAATGTTGACATAATCTGAACTATGCATTCACATTTTTCTTGGCATTTTAGAAAGGATCCATCATCAAGCACAACTTTAAGTGGATTGGAGTTCCCAAACCCGTTTCCACCATGTTCATCGGCACCAGCCCCGAGCTGGAAATGGCTCTGTACACGCTATGTTTTTACGTTCGACCAGGAGGGAGGTGTCAAGTATCGCTGAATGACCGGAAGTTCAACATTCAAACCCATTTTTTGAATAGGAACGGGAAGAAATATGTGGCCAGTGGCTACCCGGATATATGAGAAGTTTCGCACAGAGAAAAAACTTTGGCAAATTGACTGGCTTGTGCAGGTCCCGATTTCCATGCCGTTATGCTTTTTGCTGATTGTTGTTGATATAATTATTGATTCCCCAATGTTTGTAATGTTACCACAGTTATCACCAAATAATAATCACTACGTCTACGTCGTGCATTTGCTGGGATTTAGTAACAGCTGTGGAAATCTTCTGGCTCACCTTGTGAGAATAATCGGAGAAACACGACTTTTCTAACATGCAATGCATTAATTTTCTCATAGGGAATCATGGACGTGAAAAAACAGGATGTCTTCGGTTTTGGTTCTAATGCGTACATTTATTTTAATCGGGATGCAGCTCAAGGCTATTAACGAAAGTTACAGGCGATACCTACGAGAGTTCCACAATTTGACCTTTACATATGTAGCTTATTGTATTGTAAACGGGCAATGACGTCATTAGTGCAAAGGGGCTGCCCGTGAATGACGTCATCAGGGGATTGGTCAAAGTCTTCCCATTAACGCCATGTTAAAATCGTCATCATTAGTGGTGGGTGGGTAAGGGTCAAACCTGAGTTTCATCACCAACTGCTTTCAGAGAGGCAATCGTTATGAGTGAGCTCCACGTCGCATAGGGTGTCGGCGCTGTGCGCCGCGGGCACCTGAAAACCTCCCCTTCTGAGCTCCGAAAGGAGCAAAATTTCTCATGAATATTTTTGGAAAAGAACCGTTTCTTGGACTCTCTTGGCGCCAACGAATTGGATGAGAACGCTGTTTTGACGATTCAAAATGCTTCAACTGTGAGCCCATAAAAATAACTTTTCGTCATAAATATCGCATGCATGCATAATGTGAATAGAACTAGAATTTTGCGTTACGCTAAAGGGAGCTAAAACGCTGGTCTATGTAACAGGAGCAATGGCAAACAGCTTGAGTTCAAATTCCATATGCCAGCCAAAAAGGTGGGAGCGGACGCCTGCTGTTCGAATTGTTAAAGTCCATTGTGCCAACGTTGCAATTGTGAAAATGAAACGATGTCGAATATTTTAAACACTGCAAAATAAACGTTCTTAGATCTTCACCCAGGCAGGCTTCTGACGGTAGATGAAGCTGAAGAATAGGGATGCACAAATGCGATGCGGTATCCGCATTCGACGTGATGCTGATGCGATGCGATCATTATTCGCATCAAGTTGACGCCTATGGGCCTATGAGATGTGATACGCTATGCTCGTATCGCATCATTTTGGATGCGGATACTGATTCGCATTGCGAATGCGGATGCGATATGCTTCGCATCTCGCATCACATGAATCCACGCAGATATTCTGTTTGAAAGTTCCCGCAAGTTTTGTTTCAATTCTGCTCAGCGGAGAAGGGCAAATGACGCAATAAACTCCAACTCCAATTTATAACAACTTTTTAGGAGGAAACCATCATAGAGGATAAATCACTTCAGAATACGTTTGTGTGGATCAAGCTTTGGTGTTATTGCCCAGTTGTCACATTTAATCTCGTAATATTTATTTTTTGTAAGGTTCTGACGGGATATGATGCATTTCTGATTGGATTTTTTTGCTTAGAGAGAGGGACTACGAATTACTATCCTTTGAATCATGTTCAAACCATGTAATTAAATCCAAGCTTACGGTTGGTGTACCATATATAATCAATGTATAGTGCTATTATTTCGTAAACATTAGAATTATTAGGAAATTATATTCATAAAATGTGGAACGAACTGTGATACAATTGCCCGGGTGTAGCATTTAATCTAGCTCATCTTATACGTGATGCGATGCGATGCGGATACCGCATCCGGCGACAGATGCGGTACTGAACCCCAGTATCGTACGATGAGGATGATGCGAATGCGATACGCTCCCAAAGTATCGCATCCGCATCCGCGGATTACATCCGATGATTCGATACGATGCTCCGCATCAGTATTGTGCATCCCTACTGAAGAAGTGTACATTTCAGGAACTGTGAAATTGTTTGTACCCATGGAACATGGCAGGAAACTGGACGTCAAATTCTCGTAAACAAAATCTTATTACAGTAATAGCTACTGCTTGATTTTCCCGCTGTAGGTAATGTACGCTACCAAGTATCTTGAGCTCATCCAACAGTTTACACAAGTAGTAACCTGCCCCAGAATTCAGAACAGTGTGGACATTAATCACCAAGCCTTATAATTGACAGGCTTCGATGAGAATTGAAGATTTTGTCTTTTTTACCCTGCTGCGCACATTATACAGTAAAACCAATTGGAAATCACTGCGTATTTGCAAGGCTCGAAGGTCGAAGAAGGGTCGACTAATTTGACTCGCGCCAATGTCCCTCCTTGGCTGAGTTCCCCACCAAGCAGGCTCCCTCAGAATAATTACCTCATTTTTGCATGTCAATAATGAACTTAACCCAAATTCGGACGGGTAGATTTCAGTTATAATCTCTCAAATCTCGCACTCAACACAAAGAAGACGAGCACACAACAAAAGTAAGGACAAGAATTATGCTTATCAGGTGGCTCTGAGGGAATGATTCGCATTGCATTGGACGCGTCATTAGAGTCAACCCACCGAGTTGAACGGATCCTTTGTTGTGATTTTTGTTGACTTATTGAAGTTTTCAAGATCTTCATCCTATCAGCTACCTTGAGAGCGTGAGCCAGCCACTGCAGAGTACGACAATTATTGTGAGTCACACACGGGCCATGTAGCCATGTCCTACGAATTATAATAAGTCGCTTGCTCGTCACACGTGCATCAACCTTTTTTTTATACTGAATTCGATTCAACTTGAATGTAAAAACCTGCGCACTTTGTCTACCATCTCTCAGATGTCCACACATCACACGTCTTTCATTCGCATTCCCACTGACCTCAAATGACAAATATCTGTTTGTTTACAGCAGGTTTCCTCTCCCTCCTCCAAAGCGAACTAAATAAAGGGTTTTTCCAGAGGTGCGCCCGACAGCCGCATCTTTCTCTATTCCTGATGATCAACAAGTGCGTTTGGTCAACCAATCCACAGGGTCTCCTTGTACGCAAAAATCTGCATAATTTACAATGCTTGAGAAATGCTCGCCGCAATGAACCCAGTGAGCTTCTCTTGTCAAGTGCGAAATGTGTGGGATTATACGAACGGTGAACCCCACCAATCGCGTACGCTACCACCTTCGTTGGGAAGAATCTGCAGCAACTATGTGTAAAAAAACTGACCGACTGAGAGAGAAGCGGCCGCGTACAACTGAACCGTAATAGTGCATAGACCCAGTGAAATGATTAAGGTTGCATTCTCTTGCACAACTCCGTTCGGCAAGGGGCAAGATAGCACTAATCAGCTGTAGCAACTAATATCGTTAAGTCATAATGCTTCTTGCACATTACTTTACGCAGCATGCACATCGCGAGAGTTGTAAAACCACTTCCTAATGCAGCAGTCACTTGTACACAGCTCCGTCGTGTGTTAAAGTGACGGAATTGATCACATTGCACTGATTTAGACACTGTGAATTTCTGGAGCATCCGCGCACTAGAAAATTAGGCTGCTGTTCTGATCCATCATTTGGGGTGGAGAAACATATGGTTAAGATTTGAATAGCTAATGAAACTGACGACATGATCCGTGGCATTATGACAATATTTCGTATAGCTTCCTGAACCGCCTTCGAGGAGACCCATAGAGCTGGTGGAATGGGCAAGCGAGATACTTATGCCATAGCAATCCTGATTTGTAGATCTAATTTCATTCGCTTGTTCTCATAACGTATTAATGAGATTAATTAGGGTGACGACGGAATTTATTGTGGGAAACCTGAATTGTTACGTCAGCAATGACCAATAACATTCTATAGGCGACCACCTTCATGAGATTCAGCTTTCAAAACACTCTTAACTTCATTCATAAAAAAAATTTTTTAACTCCATTTTTCACGCAAATCTACAGGGGAGTGACGAGTGTTGATGTGACACTCACATAAGGTTGGAGCTGCTGAGGATTTTGCTGGACACCTTGACAGACAAATATGTTGAGGGTGGACGGTGTGAAGTTGAACACCTCACAGTCTGCTGTCGACAGTACTGCAGATATGCCACATTTCATCTCCCGTCAGACTTCAATTGACCCAAGATAATTACGTATTAATTGCTGCCAAGTTGTAATAAATCTTCACTTTCGTGTAAAACAACAACAGGGTGGGCACGCAGCCACTTTATATGCACA
>VYYI01001915.1:0-16978 GCA_021029175.1 Bilobella aurantiaca
TAAAGCACTTTTCAGATGGAAATAAATCGTAAAACGTTGGGTATACGTAACTTTACGTACAACTGTGGCCGTTGGAAGTACCTTATTTACATAAGCATAATTTTCGCAATAATGCTGATATGTAGCAGAATGTTGGCACCCGGGAAATCTGGTAAATCCTATAAGAAAAAAACTCATCCTCCAAACGAGTAAGTTAATAATTAACAGTTTTTACTTTAGTTTTTCTAAGTTAGTCTTGAAAGCAATACTTAGTAAGTTAATTGTGATTAGCAGCAAACAATAATTACCTTTGGAAATGGAGTTTTACATGCAGTCGGGGTTTCTGCAGTACGCTGAAGCTAACAACGAACTGAAATGTGCTTTAAAACAATTGCTAATTAGTTAATTGTGACTAGCAATAATTAGCATTGGAAACCGGAGTTAAGGTGTAAATAAAGAAGTGTGGACTGAACTATATACTCCTGTCTTAGGAGGTGTTTCTCTGCTAATAACCTAATAATGCATGGCCAAAAGTGAGACGCCACATGCATCTGTCAGTTGGCCACTAGAAATTATATCAATTAATCAATAATTTTATTTGATAGTTTTTATTTGTTCAATATCACTATTTACCACGAGGCACCGGCTCATGTAATATTTTTCCGTCCGTCTAAAAATTACGTTAGCAGGAGACGTCCAATAGACTTGAAATTTGGCACACATAATTAATTACATAAGTCTCAAACCCGGGTTCAAATATGATCTAGAGGTCAAATGTCTAGGTCAAGCAATTTGAATTTTGAAATGTGGAGTACCCTTACTATATAAATATTTTTTGAACTGGAACCCAATTTTGACCTGTCACTTTTTGAACCCACGTCAGGCATTGGGACATAAAATTTAATTGTGACTTGCAAACGTTAGACATGTTGACATGGCCACCTTGACATTGGGACATGACATGTTTCCAATTTGAAATTGAAAACGAGATTATGTAAAACAAATCTCCAATTACTTATTTGTAAAAGAAATGGAATCAAACAAACAAAACAAACACATTTCAGATTGTTGTCAAAGTAAAAATTCTTTTTGTTTATGCACAAAATTATATTTGACAATCGGGAAGTATTGGTACAAGTTTACTACAAACAATGCTGTTCAGATAAGATCAACAATACCGTTACCCTTGCTAATCAAAAATGTTTCGTTTTTTTTTCGTGCAAAAGGAAATTATTTTTTTTTTAAAGTTCAATTTTATGTATCTTGTTTCATAACAAATTTTGAAATTAACTATTGACTAACTTTGGAAATGGTTTTGTAGTGGCATAGTCTATCACCATAGAGGCTTTTGGTCCGGAAATGCTGTTGCGGAGTACCATAGCAAAAGGTTTAGTAAAAAATTAAGTAATCGCCTACTGACATTTTTTCAAACGAGAAAAAGCTTCCTCTGTTGCTGACCTTGGAGGCGGTGGCGGTCAATATTCCCAGACTCTACTTGAAAACGGTATATTCACGTCCTGTTATGATGGAAATCCATTGGCGCAAGATGCTTCAAACGGAATATGCGCAACAGTAGATTTAACCAAACCATTAAACATGGCTTCACATGAATGGGTCCTTTCGCTTTCTGTTGGAAGGCAAATTCCGCCAATTTATGAAGAAGTATTCGTGTCAAATATTCATCATATGAATACAAAAGGAATTGTAATTTATTGGGGAGATGGAAGACCGGAGAAATCTCCTACACTTCCAAAAACCATTCGAAGTTCAATTCAAGTTATTGCAAAATTTGCGCCACTGGGATACTATGTCGATACCAAAGCGCAAAGTTATTTGCGTAAAGATCCCGATGATGATGGATACGCGATAGTTGTTCTTCGTAGGACAAATGCAACTATTAGACATGAGTTTTCTTTTAGGTAGACAAACAAAGACAGAAAAAAATCAGCATTAACTATAATACGTTAAATTTTTATCAATGTTGTTTGTAATATTTTAAAATTTGAAAATAGATGGTACAGTGAAAGCTGTTTTATTTTAGAAAACCTGTTCAAATCCCAACTCCAGAATCAATAAACATTGCAATAACTTCTTGTGGAATAGACAGAATGGAAGAAGCGCTAACTCTAGTCAAATCGGCAATTATTTTACACTCAGCATACTCAACTCAAAATTTATATGTTTGTGGATCGTCTCTCAATTTCTACATATGAAAAAGAGGTACTATTTTACTAAAATTTTCAATTGTATGAGTTTTCTTATTTTGTGAACAAATTTTGGTCGCTAATTTAGCTGCAAGTGTTGAAAGAAGAATCAAGTAAGTTCAACGGCAATAAATTCAAATATAGCGTGTTACCAGCCGAATTCCCGCCAGCTTCCTCGGGTATGACACCATGGGAAAAAATGTTCAAATCTTGCTCTTTGCAGCGAATATTTCTGCCGGTGAGTTAATTTGTAAGAATCCACACTACTAGAAATTTAAAAAACAATTAAAGTCCGTTTCATTTTGAACAGACATTATTGCCGGAGGAAGATGCAGTGATATACTTGGATGCTGATTCGCTGATACTTGCCAATCTCACTGATTTCTGGTCGTATTTTTACACCGCTTCAAACGAATCTACAATAATTCTAGCTTCCGCTTCTACGGAATTTCCCAAAAAGTCTTGGTTTCAAAATCATCCCGAATTCCCTCACTACGGTGAACGGGGTCTAAAATACGGGAATTACGCTAATGAACCTCACCAGAATGAGAGCCATTCATTTTCAAGACATGATTTCACAAGTTAGAGACAAATATGAGATTTTGAGGCCAAATGAATCAGGCGACCAGTATTTACAAAATATTTTGTACAGTATACATCCAGGTGTGTAAAAAAATTGCATATGCAGAAATACAAATATTTAGAGGAAGTTATCATCAGAAAATTAACTACATTCTAATGCACAATTGGTGCATTAGTATACCACAAATCCTAATGGGATTCACACGTCTAGAGTTGGTTTCGCTCGATTGAAAAACAAAATATTTGATTTCTTGCTTAATTTATACTTGTAGAATTTGTTGGACTATTTCCTTGCGATTGGAATCTCCGTCGTCTTCATTGCAACTGCAAATTTGATTTTCTTTGTGCTTGCAAGTCTGCACTTGAAAATGGAGCGGCGATTCTTCACGGCACGGCGAATGCCTTTACACATGACACGAGGTTACCAATGTATAAGGAAGCTTTCAAAGTTTTCAAAAAGGTGAAAAAAAGTTCTATATCCAATTCTATTTTGAGTTAGTACGATGTTAAGTAACTTGCTATTTTTTTTTCTAGATTTACCTTATTGTTATTACTTTTTTTTTACGCGAATCAAGCATTAAGTAACGCTTGCTGTTACTATAAGATAATATATATCTTGTTTTTGACAATCCTTTCTAACCTTTTTTACCATTAGACTAGAAATTCAGATTTGTTTTTAATAATTTCAGCATAATTTGGGAACCGATGACCTCATGAAGTTAATCAAGCGATTACACGCCCAATTTACGGCTAAAGCTGGTTCTAACGAAACATGCTTCTTTAAATCGCCTAGTCAGTTATATAGACGAATGGAGGATTACGCTCAAAACCTACACATGACTTAACACTGCATGTCATATAGCGTAAGGTAGATTTGTATATTAAATGGTGTTTATTTTAAAAAAATAATCATTGGCAGGAAATTCCTATTTTACGCCGATGGTAAATTGTAAACGTGACGCGGACTAATAACTGAAAATAAATAGTAATATAAAATCAATCAATAGTATATTTCACATTTGGGGTAAATCATAATCAACACGAGTTGTAGGTTACACGTGTATGTACACATAATTGTGAACGTGGATTTTTGACCATGGATGTTAGTATAACATAATATTATATCATAATATTAGTTTTTCGTTTGAAGGCTTTTTGAATTTTGCCTGGTAGGCAAATAGGCCTATAGGCCTGGTCAATGTTTGAGGGGGAGGGTGGTTTCGGCCTGTTGAGTTGACTAGGAAGTTTCGATGTCTGAAGCTAATGGGGTTTCTGCTGGGCAATGAACGTGGGGTTGACCACCGAGGAGCCTCTTGCTTAGGCAGAGGCTGAGCACCACCTTATGCATGCCGACCCATATTCAGCCTCCACGACCGCAACTTTCCAGGCCTCCACTCACCACTACCACACCACCACTTTTTTACTGTGTTGACTGTGCTGGTGCCGGGATTAGATCTCGGCACCTACCCAAGTTAGGGCAAGGGTCCTTCCCCCGGACTACGGGCCTTGGGCGAAATATAATTAGTGTACTTTTGTATCTAAATGCTAGATATAACAAGTCCATCAGATATAAAACGTAAAGACTGTATAAGTAAATTTGAAAACAAACCTGATATCTTGGTTAAAAGCATACGTGTTGTATCGAGGGTTGTATCCATTCAATTGTGTAGATTCAAACTCATGCAAGTGCTAGAAGAGCTTGAGTATCTAATTGCAATTAAATAGGAGGATCAGTAGGTATAATTCAACGTAGCAATTACTGTGACATGTAATAATGTTCAAAAACATTTGCGTTTTAACACGAAATTGAATTTGCTTGAAGTAGGTAACTAGTAGTTCACCCCGCTCAGAATAGAAGTAATAAACATTAAAAAAAAGTACAAGGCTATAGTTAGCGAGACTGGAGTGCCCAATGCTTAGAACATAGATCTTGAAAATGTTGTGTTTGTAAAAAAAATTGCGGTGAATATTTAGACTTATGCTACCTAACTCATGGTAGAAACTAAGTACTCTCATTTATTGCTTTTCAACTTCTTCAAATGCATAATCTTGACAAATACTATCAGATTTTACGTTTTGCCAGATATCAATATAAACTATAGTTCAAGTTTGTTATTAATTTGTTGTTGTGGTAATGCTTTTGTGTATTGTCATGTTTCTTGAAGTGTAGAGAAGGTATCGGAAGATCTATAAGGTCTTACAACTTGCATGCATATGTACAGGATTGTACACCGATATACTAAGCTAATTAAGAATGTTAGGAAGTAGCCCGCAGTGAAGAGTACATGTTCAGCCCTCCATCCGAATAGCAGGTATATAAAAATTATTGTGCTTGCCGCAATAGCCAGGCCGTAGGCCACGCCCCAATATTTGAGCTCTTTCACTTTTCCCTATAATACAATTATATAGCAATGTAAATCACTAAATTCTGCCAAGAAATTCTAGTTAGTATAGACGATTGCATCTGGTATATGTAGAGCTTACCTTTATAACAAAGTAAATTCCCACGGCTGAAATGAGAAACCGTATAGCTCTAATTACGTATTCTTCGGCAATTATTCCTGGGCTATTGTCACCTACAAGATAATTGTGAATGCTATGCATGTTACTTGATAATTTATTTTAAGTATTATTTTAAATATGTCACATAATCAAACTAATATTACAGAATTCCTCAATATCATTAGCTTTACCTTCATGTCCAGAAAGACCTCTATCGAACGCAAACTCCATTACTTGTCTAGTGAAGACATACTCGGCTATAATTATCTATAAAAAAAAAGCAAGAAACAAACATTAAATATGCTGTATGAAGTAATGCAAATTATATGATCTTGCTGTTAATTTTGTCTGCCAAGCATGATTGGCCCAATCAAAAATAGTAGAAGTGTATTGAATGACTCTTTCTTTTTTTTACAAATTTGCTAACTTTAAGTAACCACCATGTAAGACAAATTTTGGCAAAAACGTCAGTAGATTTAGAAGAGAACGTATTTAAATACCAGCTCAGAAATTAGTAGAAATTTTCCAGCGAGTGTAGGATCATCTCGATAGAACTTCACGATATGCTGCACACCCTTTCCAATAGGTTCCAAGGCCTCGTTTGCTTTTAGAGCCTTAAGGCACTGAAGGGCCACGTTAAGTAGATAGCCAGTAGTGAGAATGTACATGAGAACGGCGTAGACTTCGCTGAAGAAAAAGAGCCAGTAGCCCCACACGCTCGCTACCATGAAAACCCATGCAATTAAGGCGATGAAGCCACAGACAACGGTCGTTGCAATCCAAGCGATTAACATCGCCTGACTTCCCTAATAGATTTAATTACAGAATAAATAATTACTGTAAAAATGTACAAAATGGTATTGGTTTTTAATATACAAGTCAATTAACCAAACATTTCTTTTTAAATGAAAATTTTTTGTTTATGTAATTGTTTGTTTTGTTCAAGTGTCAAGTAATTCATTATAGATTCCACAAAAAAACATGAATGTGTCAAAATTTGAACAACATTAGGGTTAACAGTCACAATTTTAATAAATTTAAAAAAGGTGTACATATTCTAATATTAGTGTAGCAAGTTTTTATTGCAAATAAAATTTGGCATCTAAAACTTTCTCCTCTGAAAAAAATTCAACTTACCTTGATAATTACACCTAACCATAGTATTGCTAAATTGGAGAAGTTCCAGACGAAGATAATTAGTAACCATACAACAGTAAGTGCATCTAAAATCAAAATATTTTGAAGTCAAAATTAAATCTTACGTTTTTTGGGTATATATTTACTTGTTTTTCTATTTGTTTTTACCAATCTGAACTCTTTCATTTATATGATAAATTACAACACCTCCAAGGTCCATCCACGCGCTAAATAAATTGGCAGCCTAAGTAAAACACAAAATAATAAAATAACATAAAGTTCTACGAAAATATGTTCCATTTCCTGCCAACCTTAAAATATCATAATATCATTGTATCATTGTATCATTGTACATATTTTCTTACAGAATCCAGAATTCCAACGAGAATTAGAGCACTTCCGAGCGGAAGCCCAAAGCGGAACAAGGCTTCACTCAGGAGCATGATTCTTCAATTTGCAAAAGTCACGCACTGTATAGAATCTTCCCAGTTATACTATTAGCAAATTATCCAAAGCTCCCAAAAAGGCGGTTTATAGGAGTATTTTCTGGAAAAAAAATACGCGTTTCATGTGTGCAATTTTTTTGTGTGGAATCAAATGGTAGAATGACGATATCTAACTTTTCTAGACTTTGGTTAACGGAGACTTCTTCATGTTTAATCAGTATCTTTCTCAAGAGGCATATTAGCAGAAATGTCAACAGTAAGGAACTGTTTCAAGTACTTTGAAGTTAATGCAATTTAAGTCGAATTATATAAATACAATAAGTCAATGCTATTTAATGTGTAGTAAAACAGAATAGATTATAGAGTTAAAGGATATTTTGAACGAGAAACCTTTCACTATTTCAAACTTTTACCAATTTGCAGCAGTGCAAACATTTGCATTTTGACATAAAACTATATAGTTTCTCTACGCATATACTTCACGAGGTTTCAAGAAGTAGGGAAGTATTTTGACTTACGTATTTTGACAAAATTTCAACTTATCTCTTGTAACCCTTTGTGATGTTGCAGTTATGCGTTTAAATTCGGCCTAGGCAAATGTTAAGTTCCATGGTAAGGCTCACTACGTGACAGAATTTAGTAACAGACTGAGATTCAATGTTGTTTTTCACAATACCGGCTGCCTCGTTGCATGCTTTAGTGAATCTAAAAATAATATTTTTTTTTCAACTGACAAAGAGCTGCTTTGATGATTTTTTTTTCGGAGAAGATCCATTCACGTCCGGATTCTCATTACAAGGACACTTCCAACTCCCATTTCCACTTTGCATACAAACATAACAATAGCAAAAAGTGCAGAACAATCAAATAACCCAATTCGTGCCTAGGCAGTTGTGACGTGGAGTACAATTCAACAAAAGTCAAATCATCGTTGTGAAATTGGCTACTTTCATTGGAGTAGACATGTACCATCACATAGAGCTAGGTAACAATAAGCATTAAAAAGTGATTGAAATCAGACAGTAAAATTAAAAAAGATCAGTGTAAAACTTTTGTGTATCTTAAATTTTCTTTGTCACATCAACAATGATAGCAATGCATGGAAAAAAAATGAACATCACATTCTGTTAAACAATGTAATTGGAAGTTTTTACTTCTTTTTCAAATCCTAAACTGGTTCAATAATTTGAACCATACTATTTCAAAAATGGTTGTGTACTTTGTGTAAATATCAAAGGCACAAACAGTCGACTTTATATCTCCGATTTCTTTTGGCTAAAATCGCTTATAGAATTGAATGAGCATTCCATTTTTTGCCGAAAACTAATGATTTTATAGTACTTATTTTTAATGGAGAATTACAAACTACATTTAATTGATTTGTGTCATGTTTATTAATATTTTTCAGTTCATAGGTTTGGTGACTTTGACGCACACAAAGTTATGTATGATTCAAGCTGACAAAAAAGCGGCCTCTTCAAATTTCCAATGCTTTGGAAAACACTAAAAAACGAAATAATTTTTTTTTCAAAACAAAAAAATTCGGAATGATGAGTGAAAAAAAAATTCCGACATAATTGCTGTTTAAATTTATTGTGTACATTTCCAAAAGAATCTTACTAGTGACGTTGGTATATTAAGACAAGAAGGATATTTTATGGCAGCAGTAATTAGTCAATTGTGATTTAAACGACATTTGTAAATATATTTGCAAATAAGCATTTTTTATATAATGTCAAAGTGGTGCAATTGATAAGTTTTGTTTAAATGATAATTGTGTAGCCTGCTTGTATCCAAATTTGGGAAAATTTAGTAAAGACAGTATCTCTTGAAAATGTTGCCCCCACAACACTTATGTAATTGAGTACTATCGCCATCCACCGTAGTAATTATTGCCTAAAGCATCACTTCAAGTTAGGGTCAAGTCAAATATCATTAAAATAACCTCAGGTGCTCACCATAACCAAAGCCGCCATAATCGCCATATCCTCCGCGACCATAATTACCACCATATGAATCGAAATTGTCCACGTCTACAAAAATATCAACATCTCCCGGAGAGCGCGCAGTTCGAACTAAATAAGAAAAATGTTGATCTCTTTCCTAAAATTTTGGTAACTAGGTATTCCTAGTAACACAAAAAACACAGGACAGCCGTACTAGATTATTGCATAGTAACTTCTTTTTTGTACTCGAGATGACTCGTCTACCTGGATACGCACATTGGCTTGGAATTCCAGGTACTCACTTTCAGTAATTGTCAAAAAAAGAACATTCACTTGATTACGTAACACTTTTCCAGTTTGTCTTACCATCCGCTTAAATCTGGATTATTGCTAATTAGCGCAATGGGATCAAGTTTTCTCCTTTAAAAAAATGTACAACGTTTTGAGTTGTACAGGTAACTACAGGTAAAAATAAATATTATATTCTTACATTTTGACAGTTGTTTTGATTCCTAAGTTATTCCGAGTATAATTACACATAATTACAGACTTTTTTGGTTCAATTGAAATTTGAAATTGTAATTTAATTAAGCCTAACCCAAGCCTAACCTAGTCTAACCATCCTTATTTTTCTTAGAGAAAGTAAACCTAAAAAGAAAGCCCTTCACTAAGGCAAAAGCATTGAATCTTAGATAAAACAAGCTCACAAAACTGAGCTAATAATTTTGTTGCAGTTAAAATTAGACCAGATCAAAATTTCTGAACCATCAAATTTGATTGACGATCACCATTGATTATTAAATCCATTAATTGTTAGAATGGGACTTGGAGGTTATGTGAATTCCGAATCTATTACGAATCGGTAGCACTTAATTGGTGTAACGTCTTATGTGTCAAGTTCGAAGTGATCAGTCAAATTTAGAAATGAATTATACAGTTGAGCAAACGAAAAGGCTTGTATTTGGTCATATTCTATGAGTACGTTCAATTTCAGAAGCGTGGCCTATATAATATAAGGAAGCCACGCTATAGTAAATTACTGTCTCGAATTTCAACAGGGGTTTGGTGCAAATTATAAAAAAAAATTAAAAAATTTTTTTTAAGAGATTAGCCAATTTATAATCACCTTTGAGATATACCTTATTGTTGATTATTCCAAAACGTTGTACAAATTTTATTGATCTCAATGTCACTTTCAGTTAATTACATTGTTAAACTTCTTAAATTTTATACCATAATTTTTGTAGAAATTAAGGAATTCCCTTTTAGTAAACTTTCCTTGTCGTCCAACAGTATTTATACATTTTCAGCTGAATTTGTTAATGTAACAAATATTCTCCCTTACAACAAATATAATCAAGCAACGCTTGCAGTGTTTAATGCCTCTTTTTCAACCCCCCATGTCACTTTATGTTTATCAGAGCTGACAAAAAATGTGATATTTGTCGGTAAAACAAATGAATTACTTTTAGCGTTAAAGGGCAGCAGTTCAAATTTAAGGTACAAGGCCGGAGTGGAATTAGATGCTAATACACTTTTTACTTGGTGCGCCTATGTTGACCAAAGCCAAAAAGGCAAAGTTGTGGAACTTAAAAACAGTGATGTGAAGAACTTAGAAACAATTTTTGTGGATTATTTAGAGACAGAAACGCTTAAAGGTCGTTTATTCAGAATCACTTCGCTCACGATTCGACCGTGGCTAATTAGCCTTGTGAAAACAGATACTGGATACAAGTGGAAGAGAGGTGTAAACTCGGAAATTTTATTTCATCTTATGCGACGATACAACTTTTCGGGAGAATTTATGCACGCTTCCCAAAATGGAAGTGGTGGCGTCCTAGTAAACGGTACCTGGACCGGTATCATGTGGGATATCCTTAACGGCCGTGCAGATATGAGTGCCGAAATTTCGATATCACCCGACCGATATGGACTTATATCTTATACGCACAGTTTCGCTATAGAAAGAATGACCTTCGTAGTTGCACCACCAGTACGCACTTACACGTGGAGTTCTATTTACAGGCCACTTGACAGTCTCATTTGGACGCTACTAGGCCTATCAATTCCAATTTCTTTTGCAACTGTATATATTTTCAATAAGTATACAGATAATATGGCCACAATCAAATTAATCAACTTTATATTAGACGCTTTGCTAGAACAAGATTCACGGCTTTCTACGCTTCGTACTTCAGCACTTTCGCTAAGGACCTATTGGGCTACTTGGCTATTCTTCTCAATACTAATAGGAGTAGCTTACCGTGCAAAATTGATCAATTGTCTAATATTCCCTGTGTATGGGAACATCCCAACTACGTTTGAAGAGCTTGTCAGTGGTGATTATCGCATTGTTATCACGTTTGCCGGAGGGTTTGCCATAGGTCGTTTCAGAATGTCGACACTCTGGACCCATAAGCATATAGTTAATCATGCGTATCCCGAACCAGATCATTTCAAGTGCTTTCAAGAGGCAATATTAACAGAGTCAGCTTGTGTGTCATGGGATGGCGGTATTCACTATAATGGATTGAAAAATTTTAGCGATCGGTATGGACGTCTCCCATGGGTAATGAGCACTAACTACGCTTCAATGGATCCAACTGCACTAGTTTTACCGAAGGGTTCTCCTGTGGTGGAAAACTTCAATAAAATTATAAGCCGTTCAACCGACCTTGGACTGTTTTTGAAGTGGCGCCATCTTGATGCTCAAAAAATACAAGCGGAGAGGTTTGAGTGGCTCCAAAAGACTAATGGGACGCATACGGATTTGGGTCATCCAGAAGATTTTCAAGTGTTAAGTGTTGCTCAGCTTAAAGGGTCGTTTATTGTGTTGGTTGTAGGAATATTCGTATCCTCACTTGCATTCGTATTTGAAATAGCAAAACGTAATTACAGGCGACTTAAAAGATGCAAACAGAAATTCCGGAAACGGGCAAACGTCCACACGACAAATGAACTTCCACTGGAAAGAATTGTGATGCAGTTTGAGTATAACTTTTAAGCGTGACCATTGAAAATTTATTGAGCTATATTACATTTTATGCCCTTAGATATAGTGGGATCGGGTGATAATGTCCACAGAGTAATATTGTCGACAAGGTAACAATGTCGACAGTAAAAATATTGACACAGTAGGAATGTCGACAAAAAGTTGCTACCGATATCATCAAACTCCACAAGTTTTAAGACGAATTTTCTTGAAATCAAATTTCATCAAAATATTAATGTTACGTGGGGTAGATGAATAATTTCCTTGCAAGGAAGGTTTGGTAATAAAGATTAGCCTTGGTTTTAAAACCGGTATTTTAAACATTGGACGCATAGGACAAGTAACAATTTAAAAATGATGATTTTGCTTATAGGGGCAACTGCAGTTTTAAATTTGAAACGGTTATTTCATGAAACAGGAACACTTACTATAACGTTTTCAACGATCACAGAACTTGGGGGAATTATTTACTGTTATTTATGTGATAGCGTCAAAAATCAAGTTGGTTTTACACTTAACGTTAACTATTGCAACTTATATGATGTCGACATCATTATGGGGTCCACATTATAGTGTTGAAATTATTACGGTGTCAATATTTTTTCTGTGGAAATTATTAGTGTCGACAAATTTCGACACGACTCTTTCTTCGAGATTATTACGTAGACTCGATATGAGCACAAATGTCACAAACAACTATTAGTAGGCAAAACAATTATAATAATATAATACAACAATACGGAATCGCAGTAATATACTATATAATAAAATGCAAGTGGTGAATGGTCCGCGGTCAGAGAATGAAAAAAAGGGGATTGAGCCTCGCTGGTACATGCAAGCTGTCCCCTCATCTCCTCAACACATACAAGCTGTCCCCTCATCCCCTCAACACATACAAGCTGTCCCGTCATCCCCTCAACACATACAAGCTGTCCCCTCATCCCCTTAACACATACAAGCTGTCCCCTCAATGCAGAAGCATAACATACTTTTTCACCTTTTTTAAGACCGAGGAAACTGCCCACTTAACATTTAGGTTAAAACGATTATTTTAAACTTTTATGTTTAATGTTTGATGTTAATTTTTCTATAATAATATTAAAGATCGGTATAGGTATAGAATGTCAAAAAAAATGGTAAAAAATGCAAAAATTATTGTGCTCTATCATGGAGTTTATTATGTCTAATACTTAATTGCATCTCAAAATGTGAACAATCATAGACATTAAGTTTTTGGCGCAAGTTTTTTTCATAGCATCACTGCGTGCTGCAGTATTCGAACCCATGTTTTCAGGCTGGCTACACTGGATAAACAATAGTTTTAAACCAGCTCAACCGTGAAATTTTTAAACATGCTTTTAATTGTAGAACACCTACTTAGCAATCCAGCATAAGGACACTTATATTATCAAGTAGCGAAGTTGCTTTGATAAACATTTATCATTCTATAAGCATTCCCCGGATTGGTGGTACTTGATAACCTGCTATACTGTTAAGTTCAATATCCAATTCCACAAAAAGTAGTACAAGCAATCTCTATTTTATCATTGCAAGTAATCACACTGTTACGATTAGCCTCACCACCTGTAGATTGCATGCAGACAGTTCCAAAAGACTCTTTTTTGTTAGTTTTGTTTTCAACTCTTAATTCAGTGGCATATTTCCTTTAACTACAATGTACTTGAACATATTGGCGTTCGTTTTAATTTATCCATACTTTGTTAGTTCCAATACACAGCAACTTCCACAATGGATTTCTGTTCCAAAAAGCCTTGCAGTATGCCCTTTGGATTCACCCGAAATATTTTTTGTCAAAGTTTATGACAACGAACTCAAGTCTCTACTAAATGGTAATGTTTTCAGTTGCATACTTCATTACGTGGTTATAAATTTATATAAACAATTTGGTTTAAAATTGTATGTTTTGTTTAAAATTGTAGAAGGCAGAGCCTTTTTTGGATCATTATTAGAGGCCTTGGAAGGCTCCTTAGATGATGACTTGAAAAGTTCCTTAGAAGATTCGTGGATAGAAACTTCGGAAGACATTTTAAGTGGACAGGAGTTCCATGGCGACAGAATAATTGCGTTATGGATTTTTATGGCTGATCGATGGGAAGGAGGGAAGTTGCCATGGGAAAAGGGACTTAAAAATAGTCTTATTTTTGAATTACTCACGGCAATTGGCAGTGAGCATTTGGAGCTCCAGCACGTGTTTTACAATGGTCTTCAAGCTATACTCAAGCCAATCCAACCGCACGTAGCAAAGAGTATGTAAAATTACTCAGCATTTTCGGCTTCTTGTTCAAAATATAAGACAATAGAAAACATCATTTTGAAAATCCGACAATTCGAAATTTTTTCAGTAACATTATTTCTGAATATAGCTTTGAAAAAAGTTCAAGCTGAACTTGTAGCCAACGGTGACATTTCAAAGGAGGATTTACCTGATAAGCTAGGAAGAATAATGGAAGAGGTAAGATTAGTAGATATACACATTTGTAGTGACGATAAATAATTTTTTTTTTGAAATTTGGAATCTCTCCATGTCAAATCCATAGGAAATTTCAAAGTATTTTCTAACTTTACTATTTTCAATTTAAATGAAATTTTTATATTCAGGTCTCGGTTAGGCTTAGTTTCAGGTTAGATTTAGGTTTTAGTTTAGATTTGTAAACATAAAAATTTCAAAAAATTTCATTTTCGGATTGATTTTTTTTGCAAACTCTTGTTTAGAAGCGGCAAATTATTACAAAAGTTTGTTTCATAATTTTCCGAATTTTTTCCTTATCTTAAAATTTCCCAAATCTATGGTTAAATAAATTTTCTATATGTTTACTCGCTGTATTAACTTAAGGTGGAGCCGACGTTTGTTGGGAAGCTTCTTGTGGCATTAGTCCGTCGTGATACTACGGGACTCAGTTTCATTGGACGGCTACTTGAAGAAGTGGCCATTGTGATTGAAGCATTCCGTCAACAAGCATCGCATCACACTTTCTTTTGGAAGGAAATGAGTGAAATATTTTCAAGGAGGGTTTCATCTGAGGAAGAAATTATTCATAAGTATGTTAACTCCCACGCTGAGATAATAACGTCACTTTTACAAATACTTCAGGACTCCAAATAATACCTTAATAAATATACTAATAATGCTTAAGGATACTATTACAACTATTATAATTTCTGGCAAAAAAAAACGGTAACAATAAAACAATAGTGTGTGCAACAATTTTTGAAATTGTTGCAAAAATTCTCTGTAAAATAATTATTATAATTTACCAACAATTCTCTTAATTGTTCAATTCAATGAGCAAATTTGGCTTTTCACACTAATCGTCCATTCGATTCAGGTGAAAAATTTCTTTCTTATTTGTTATGTAACTGGCATAGCTTGAAGATTTTCCATTCTTGTGATGCACTATTTGTTGATTACTCAAAAATGTAGTGTAATAAGTAAACCATTATGATAGATTGACTTTGAAGCTTATTCATATTTTATGCACGTCCCTAGTTCTTCCCAGATGTCATAGGAATGTAAATGTTTGAATAAATTTGAGATGACTGGGCCATTAGAATTGGGATATATGCGCCTCCATATGGTATCCTAATTTGAAATGCAAAACTGAGCACAATGTGTCAATCAGTGCTTGATAACGAGAGCATAATAAGGCACTTTCAGTAAATTTGAGGGAAGAGGCTACTGAAATGGAGCATTTCTACCAAATGCGGATTTCTCTTGAAAAGGAACTTTCTCCATCCTTTTCAAGGTTTCCTGCTGTTCACTTCAAACGTAACCAAAGACACAAATAGCTCTTATTACAAATCTAGAACCCCTCTTCCGCAGTTTCGTTCTAAGTCTTCTAGTAAAAACTGGGAATGAAAAATTTGAAAAATCAGTTCTTCAAAGTATTCTATGACTTCAAACTTTCCTCAACGGCTTCTAATACACCTTTGACCATTATTAAACTTAAAAGTACTAATTACATTACATTAAACTTTTGAAATATTGCTACGAAGCGTTCTAAAATTTTATGTTACGTATTCAACCTGATTCATGTAAACAATTAAAAACAAACTCTAAATTAATGCAGAATTGTTGAGTGAATTGTTGTTCTAGCTGACGTAATGTAGTTGCAACGAAAACTTTCTAGACAGAATTTACTGACCGATTCACCATAATAGGTAATGTGTTAAAATTAATTTTATCCAAATCGTTTTTTTTTTCTGATCAGGAATACATTAGATTGAAGTTAATAAAATAAGCTTTACACATTCTTGGGTTTGGGAGACGCTGGATATGTTAATAATCAAGTCTCTGAACATGAATGTGTAATGATGCAAATTTTACTTTGAAGCTAGTAGTGGCCAAAATCAATTCGATCAAATATGGCTCCAGACACGTCACAAGGGGAAAGGGATTTAGTGAAAACACGCATTTCTATTACAAGATTTAATTTCACGTGATGGAACATGGAGTGAGGTAGCACTAGATTGAAAGTGAGTGTTGAAGTTCTGTAGCATATACATGGAACCGGAGTGCAAGCGCTGGAGGCTACAAACAATTTCACTTTGCTCAGTGATTCGAATAAGCACATACAATGTTAATTGACATTAGAGATAGTATCCTGGCTTGCATACTTTAGAAGCATTGCGTCGCAAATACTTCAGGCGCCATTTGTTCGGAAAATTTCTCAAAATTTTGGAAAGTAAGGATTATGAAGTGGATAGAAAACCTCCACCTAAAACGTTGGCGGAGGTCACAGGACTGCAGGGATACTAAAACAATACTGAAGAAATTCAGTAGTCGGATAGCAAAATTCTGCTGCGGTCTTAGTCGAGGGTTCCTAAGAACCCTGGCGATGATAGTAACAGAACACTGCTTACTTGCCCTACATCTCAATAGAATGGGACTCACTGACTCGCCGACCTGCACAAAGTGCGGACGGGCTGAGGAAAGTAGGGACCACTTCTTAATGGAATGTGAGGGCTATACACAACTTAGACTACAAATCTTTGGACGAGCGTTTTTGTCAAAAGAGGACTTGGCTAATATCCCTCTGCCCTTGTTGATAGAGTTTTCGATAAAGTCAAGGTTTAAAAGGGAAAAGCAGGGGGAAATCCCGAGAAATTAAAGCTGTTTTTCAAAGGAGTGACCGAAATATGCCACCTTAGCGCATGCTCGGCGTGAGTCTC
>VYYI01001916.1:0-16978 GCA_021029175.1 Bilobella aurantiaca
GTAAAATAGGCATGTATTATTTTTATATTTATTAGTTTTTAAAGGAAGGCATAAGACATTTAGTTGGGCATCTTTGTTAGGCCAGAGCCTAGCTACAGCAGTGTTAGCAATGCCAACCTTTAAAGACCTCACAAGTGTACCAATTTTTATTTATTGACGCAAAATGGATTGTGCAAGGTAATAAAAAATATATAACAAACTATTAACAATTCCGTTAAATGGCCCAGCAGTATCACTTCAATTTTATTTTTCTACGGAGTACATCTTGTGCTGCATCCGAACAAATTCGCACAGATCGTATTCCTCTTGAAAAATATTTCCACGCAAATAGCAACAAAATTGAGTGGAAGTGGTGTTTTCCGAACATTGACGTTACTTTAACAGAAGCAGAAACGCATAGCACATCTGATTGGTTTCTTTCCAAGTGGTTAAAAAATGCCATACATGGTAATACTATTCTGCACCATTTACACTGTTGCTGAAATGCGTGTAAGTTTCCACATTTAAACACTTCAGGCGTTACACAATTTGCATTATTTACTTGGATTTCTGCTTGTAAAAGGTTGTATGCATTCTGCCGAATCAGGAGTATTTCTGAATTCTATGTGCACCATGCCTAGGTAAAATAGGCATGTATTATTTTTATATTTATTAGTTTTTAAAGGAAGGCATAAGACATTTAGTTGGGCATCTTTGTTAGGCCAGAGCCTAGCTACAGCAGTGTTAGCAATGCCAACCTTAACTTTTTGCCCACAATTATTTGTAACATAAGTTGTGTGGCGCTAACGCGACACCGTGGAGCAGAGTATACGAGCAAGTTGTGTAGGTCGCTAACGTAAGAGGCCCTGGCAAGCGAGGTGGTTAAAGCTGTCTAAATTACCTTTTGCTTTTTTGATCATAGAGTTGTATAATACAGATTAAAGAAACCGTGATGAAATAGTTCACTCAAGTAGTGTAAGTAACTTTAATAACTTTACTACGGACGAGCCCCTAGTGAACATTTTCAATATTAAAATTCATTCGCTGTATTTTTTGTACAAAGACTGCAATTGTTCCCAATTTAAGAAGGTGATTCAACGATTTTACAATTTTATCATTTTCAACCTCATGCTTGAAGACATGAGAACGGCGGCAAAGCAATTACAATCCAATCCAGGAATATTTCAACGCAAGTTTTCTTCTGTATGCTAACGCAATGGGCATTCCAAATCCTGGTGGAGAGTTTGTCAATATGCTTGCAGATTCACATCTTTCCTTTCATTTATGATACAATAAATATATAATTAATGTAATTATTACTGACTTATTAGGTAGCGTATGAGCTACTTTATGGGAATGTTCTGTTCGTCCGTCTGTCCGTCTGGCTTCGCGATAACTCTGGAACGGAATAACTTTTTTCAAATCTGTTTTCAGGTATAGGTAGTAGGGGCCAAGTGTATTGCCAAGTTTGAAGATGGGCCATAGGGGTAATACCCTTCGACCTCATTTTGCCGACCCCCTAAATGATTTCCAAAGCCGAAAATTTGTATTTGTCGGATTTTTGCTTTGCATGAAACGAAAAGTTATGATGATTTTAAGGACCAAAGTGACCCTAGATCCTTCATCCTTATATCAATGCCCCCTAAATAAACCCTAATCCAAAAAATCGGATTTTTCTAATTTTTGCTAGTTTAGCATAATACACAAATTTATGCTGTTTGCAAGGATCTAAGCAACTCCAGACAATCTCCTCTTATTGAAATGAACCGCTAATGACCCTCAAAACCAAAAAATCTGTTTTACGAGTTTGTGCTAGTTTTGCATGAATCGAAAAGTTATGATGAGTTAGCTTCATATCTGACCCCCAACCTTTGAACCATTTTAGGATGTGCTTGTAATTGAACTCAACCCAGATATTTGACTTTTTCGTGGTTTTGCTAATGTTGCAGAAAAGTATTTTGATATCAGTACAATACGCTACTTACGTTACGTGCGTTTGCAACGGTTTATTATTACTTATGCAATATTGTGGGACAGAACGATTTGTTAATATAAATGCTTACCGTGGGAGAAGTTCTTGGAATTCCTCAAACAACATCAACTCTTCAGTTTGCTCAGCACGCGCTGGAAATTTTTGCCTTTGTACAAAGACTTGTGACGCGGAATCAAATGAGTAATGATTTCTATGTTATCAAAGCGTCGACGTATGTAGACAACTTGACAAACGATACTATTGTAGCAGAGATTACCAGTGACCGGGGACTCGGTGGAAGGTGCAAATCAGTGAGGTGTGTTACTTTTCAATCAATCTTCTACTAGGATTTTGGATATGAATCTTTATAATTAGTATTGTTATTTTCAGAATTGGCTTTTTGCAACAAATGATCCAATCCTCACAGGCTATTTTGACATCATTCAGTAGTCGGTTGCAATCACCGAGATTTAGGTTCAAACATTTCTATGCATGTGATTGACTAACAAAAAACGCTGTTTGACTTAATTAACAGTTGTACTATTTCTGCCATTGTCGTTTTATTTGATTAGTGGGTGTAACGCAAAGAATGATGTGTTTAAATAGGAAATAATAATACAGTCTCAAAAATTTTAAACAAAGTGTGTAGGTTGTACCTTACATGACAGCAACTGTAAAAATTATTATTAATAATGTAAGCGTTCTAAAGCTTAAAAATTTCAGACCAACTGAAATAATTTTCATTCATTTTTGTTTTCAAGGAGATGTGCAACTTTAATAGAATAGTACAATAACTTGTCAAAGTTGCAAATATTAGGTGTGATTTAGCTAATCTATGGTGTTCAATAAAGCACTGGTCGTAATTCCATGAAACTGAAAGCTGTTGTCGCCGACATTTTAAAATAAAAGTAAATATATTTATGACCTCTAACCCAATATTGTGAAACAAGAAAAATGGCCCAGTTTGTAATTATGTATATAAAAATTCAGTAAATTCACACGAAAATTACGGAATTACTGTTTCAAATTTTAAAACTTTGGAATCTTGTAAAAAATATGGCAAATTACATTAATTTCATTTGTTTTACTGAAAAAGTAAGGTGCTAATTTTAGTTTGTCATTTCCTTGGTGTGTTCCTTTCCAGTTGGTTGGTTGACGAGTTAAGGTTCCAATTTAGAAAGAATTATATTTTGCAATGAGCATTAGGTGGCAACTTATTAGCTGTGAAGTGTCATGGCTCTGTGTCATCTTTTTAATTTAATTCATTGTTATAAAAATTTCCTGGCTTCTTTGCATTATTTACTCACAATAGCATTTAGAATTTTAAACTGTTAGCATGTTTTAAATAAAACTTTGGAAGAATCATTTGAAAACTCAAGAGTTGAAACACCATTTGAAATAAAAAACTTCTGTGCCAAGTTCTGTAAATTTTTAATTGAACAAAAGAACTAGTAATTTTACTATTGTAATTAGTAGTACTACATCCGTAAATGCTTATTTATATAGGCAATAACTTACAAATAATGTATTATATTTTGTATAACAATTAATTAATCGTAAAGAACTAAATAAATAGTATTGCGTAAATTTATAGGCTATATTATACATAGATGATGGAAGCTCAAAGATATTGGAAACTTGAATTCCTTAATTATCTCTTACTGAATACCATAATTTTAGACTGTCGAATAAGATTAAAGTGAACTCGACAACATACATTAACATTACTAATCAAAACTTTTTGTTTCGCTAACTGCACTTGACGGATGTGACTCATCTAGAACCTGAATGAACCTAAGTCATTATAGTGTGTATCACATATTGGAAATTATATGGAAGTCATGTATACTCTAGACAACGCCATGCATTTTAATATGTGTCACTGCCATACTTTAACACATTTGCACAAATTAATTCCCTCGATTGTAGTAGAGGGCAAGCAATACTAGCATAATAACAAAGAAATTATGCAAGAGCAAATAGCTTAAGAATTGTTTTTCGCTGAAGGCATCATATGTTTCATTAAAACAAACATAACGCCAAACGAGAAAAATGCAGAAAAAATAATTGAACGTTTATTTTTAATAGCTACTTTTTTTGTCATTTGTACTGTGATAGATTTTGCTCATTTTCTACATATACCTTTTTATCTTTATTTAGATAAATTTAATGGCAAAACTGTTTAAATTAAATTGTTTTGAATTCTTTGATGTATTTCTTTGAAAACGAACTTCACATCTTACTCTAGTAAATCAATGAAAATTAGTTCGAAGCCGGTATACAAATACAAAATTCATAAAAATTTCATGAAATTAAATTTTACAATTAAAATTCCTCTGAAATTGCAAATTACTTCTTATTTCTTAAGGACACTTTTGGATTAATTTCTTTTTCAGAATTAAAATTCAGAGGTTCGAAGAGACTCTACAAGAACTGACTGTTTCACACCATCCATTTATGAGAGAAAAAGCGGGAGAAGTTGAAAAACCAACGTACGCTGGCCATTGCAGTTCACCAAACAAATTCTAGTAATCCCTGAGAACTGCCTTGCATTGTAAACAAAGGCTTATTGCAACAGACCGTGCTAACCAAAGATGATGATGTATCTAATAAATTAAACAAGACACTAGAATCAGCACTTTCTCTACAACCGCTTATGATAACGGTCGGATATAGTACTTTATTGATTTGCAATAAAATATATCGTTCACTAAAATTCCAATGCAGATTAGGTATAGCTAAGGTAGTAGCATTGGAATCTAACTTAGTGGTAGTGAACTTATTGGCTCAGCGTCACCGAAAGAAACTGTCCCAGATTGCTACGAGGCTTTGCAGAGACACTAAGACAGGTCAAACAGTTAGTGCACTCATCGGAGGTCACTAGTCACGCACCACCACTAGGAAGTAGACTAGGGAAAGGACTGGTCCATTATTCCCCAAATAATTATGGAGAAGATATCTGCATAGCTACTATTTACATTCCGGGCAACGGTTCAAATACCAAATTTATCACTGAAACAAGTCATCAAAGAGAGGTACGTATAAGCAATTCGCGTTTTCTAATAGCTTATTTTCTTCAAGTCTAAATCCCGTTCGAATGACCTTAACTAAAAATTCGTCGGAAACTTCTCCATACCGTTTTTGCAGTTTTGATTTCAAATTTGTCATAGATTCTGGTTATAGTGAAGTGAGATTATGTTCCAAAGGCGGAGGGTTGTCTGTCATGGAATTTGTAGTGTGTGACATAGGAGAGGGTTCTGGTGACATCTGGGTTGATTCCCTAACAGACATTTTTATTCTTCCTGTGTCTCACCCGTTTGGATTTGGATTTTGGCCCCGCTGAATTCGGAAGAGATGGATGATCCCTTATGACATCAATTGCTTATATTATTGCGAATTGCTTATACTTAAGGCAATGTCGAGAATTGTTAAGACGAGTTGATTTTTATTTTAATCAGAGTGGTTGATCCTATTTCTAGTCTAATCTATTGAAAATTCAAAATTAACTTATAGCTGAAAAATGATTTAAATCTATATCTGTGTTCTTAGCTGTTTTCTATTAGTTTCATATTTAACTATTCGAACTCCAATATTGTAATAAATTTTGGAACCTGCTCAATCGGCTCCATGGGCTTAGGGCCTCTAGGGAGTAACGCCAACCTACTAATAAAAAAAAATAAAAAATAAAAGAGAGGTACGTAAACAACTTGATCATACACTAGAAGGCAAATGATGCTTTTCAATCAGAGCATTTAACCTGTATCTAAATTCTTTAAAAACTGCTTTGCCTCCCGGTGCCTTCATTGTTCCCCTAGGCTTCGTTGAGGTGAATTTGGGACCTATTTGTGTCGGAAGAAAGCGCCTCACCTCGCCAGTTGATTGGGAGCCAATCAACTGGCCCTTAATTATTCCTAGCCGAATTTTTGTTTTCGTAGAGGTTCACTACGGCTTACGCTCTGAACGAAGAGCTGCATAGGAGGCCCATGTCTACATGTTTGAAGTGGACGTACTAAATAATACGTTTAATTGGTAAGTGTGCATTTAAACTAATTCCCAATCTGCACGCTCTATTTCTCTTGATGGGCTTATTCCTACCCCTCGCTTTCTTTTCTAGGTATGATGCTAACCCCATTAGGACTTCCAAACGTGATGTCGGCATCCGAATGGCTAAGTGCGAAATCCGGAAACAGTTATCAGCGTACTTAGGTCGACGCTTCTCTTCCACGAAAACGGTAGTGAACCTTCTGGATAGGTAATATTTGCGCTTTTGTCTATTTTGTTTCTATTCCTCATTTTAATTGCCTTCCTTTTCTTTTCGACTTTCAGTCCTGAGAATCAGTGCGCTATGACCCTGCTGTTGGCTCTAAAACAGCGAATTCCTAGGCGGGATCTTTTCGTCATCTCAAGTCCTCTGGAAGGTTCTCGCAAAGGGCAACGAAAAATTTCAAAAAAAAATGCGCTAGTTATAAGACTCAACAGCAACTCAATATCGTGGCCCATGCTCTACTTCCCTTTATTCGTGAGGTGTGTTCGACGAATGTGTCGTTAATTTGCCAATATTACCTTTTCATTTCTGGTGTCTCTGAAATTCTATAATTTGTTCAAATTTCGTGTCTCTTTAATGTGTTCCTCCACGGAGGACTCAAAACCAAAGATGGAAATGAGGAAAGAGTATGATTTGCCAAGAAATAGAAAGAGTCGACTGTAAAGAGTAAATTTAGGAATTTCCAGATAATTTTGTACAAGATACTTGCCGGATGTTTGAATATGGCACTTAAGATTGGCAACCAAAAAGATACCGAAGTTACACTTCTCAAAATAGAGATTGGCAAGCGTTCAAAAGGAAAACTAGCATTCCCAATGATGGGTTCTTACACATGAAAACCTAGGACGTGCAGATATAAAAGAATACAATAATGGGTCATACAGGAATTCACTCTAAATCCGGGATACTCTAATCCTAAGTTATTTTGGGAAGGTTCACATTTTTAGCAATTTCAGCACAGCTAGGCCAGCATAGCGCGACGAAGTACAACAAGAGAGGAGGAGCTAAAGGAAGAACAACATGACTTAGGGATTGAGGGTGTTGTTTTAAAGACAGTTCTGAAAATGCTTCCCATACAATACGTTTATCCAGGAGACGCTAATTCAATTTCCTTATTCATATAGTAAATAACGTTTCGTTCTGGAACAAGGGATACGTTTTAGAAGTCTCAAAAAGCTGGGATCAACCCAAAATATCGTTCCGCTCATTGAAGTTGACTTGTGCATTAGGCTTAATTCAAGTAGTACCAGTGAAATCAAATTTAATCGTAGTGAATTTAGTAGCACAAGGACATCCAAAAGAATTACTACCAGTCTGTTACCAGGCTCTGAGAGAGACACTAGGAAAACTAAGTAAGTTAGTGGAAGTGACCATTCACGCACCAAAAATTGGAAGTGGTCTGGGAAAAGGCGATCAGCCCATCATCTCACAAATTATCATAGAGGAACTATCAGCATACGACATCACGGTCATCATTATATCCCAGGTCAAAGGACACTTCCTCAGATTTATCACTAGAACACTAGTTAATCAAAGGTACGCAATTTACTCATTTTTATTTCAATAAACGAGAAAAGAGGTAAGCCACAGGATGTCACCCCACAAACTTAAATTACCCACATTTTCTGGAAGGAAAGGAGGGGACGTCCTTTCATTTTTAGACAAATTCGAGTTAATGTGCATGGCGAATAAAATCAAGAGGGAGACATTTGCGATGACATTGGTCTTTCAATTGGAGGGCATAGCAGAGACCTGGAGTTCACCTTTTCAAGATGGGTTAACGAAACAGGAAGATGAAGTAATAGTGACTTTTTAAATGCTTAAAAAGGAAATGATTAGGGTATTTGGATTGAAGAACTCAGTAGCGGCAGAGATGAAATACAGTGAGAGGAAGCAATTACCATCAGAATCAATTGAAACAGATTTCTAAGATATGCTAAAGCTAATCCATCAAGCCGATCCTAGCATGGAAGAAGATAAGAAAGTAAACTATCCATTACAAAACTGTAGACCAACAATTTTGAGCCCAAATTTTACAATTAAGACCGACAACAACACCATCATCGCTCACCAAAGAGATATCAATTTAATTGATAACGTTCCGGCCCAAGGGCCTCAAGTCGGTGATTTAAAAAATATGGTGCAGCAATTGAGCGTGAGGATGACTACAATGCAACCAGAACCTAATAAGTCAAGGAACGGAGGAACTAGTAGAAACAGCGCGAATTTATTCAATGTGCTCGAAATGTTTCGAAGGGCAATAGGTGATAATCACTCAAACAACCACCACCAGGAGGAGTGAGGGGAAAAAGTAGGTGTTATTCTTGTCAGGTAATTGGACATATAGCATCACAATGTCCAATGACTAAGCGCTATAAGTGTCAGGATTTGGGTCATGTAACCAGGCAGTGTCAACAGGTCAAGTTTTTTTTTTTTCACAACACTCGTTTCACACACGGATCATGATTTGACGGAACGTGGGTCTCAGGCTGCATTTAGTCAAACAAACGAATCAAACGCGGCGCCTTGGTGTTCATTTCATCAGACAAGGACACACGACGAAAGCTTGTGTAGGGCAAAAAATGGGAGACCGGGAATTGGGAATCGGCAGGACAATTTCCAGGTACCATTATATCCTCGCCTTCCAAACACGACCCCACCACGATACAACGGAGTTCGTTCACCAGGAAATTTTCTGCCACCATCGAATCTGATCCTACCAGCGTCTCAACCACCCTCGAATCCGTCAAGGCAGTGATAGAACGACCAAATCAATATGATAATATTGATCAACCATGATCAATATCTAAATGATAGAAATATAGTCCACAATATCGGTAACGGCAAGCTACTGATGATACTAGGTTTAATAAATGAGCAGCTCACATCCATCCTCCTGGATTCAGGGGCAAGCATAAGTGTCATTTCCTCAAAATTAGTTAATCCGGAGCAAATATATCAATTAGGGCACAAAGTTACGCTCAATAGAGTAGGACAACAGTCAGTAACCACAGCGGGTGTTTTTTTCGGTTATAATTCACCTAGAAAATAAAAGATTTACTCACATAATGGTAGCAATAAAAGAATATAACCTAGGAGCATTGTTAGGTGGAGATTTTCTTCGATTGGCGAAAATGCAAATAGACTAAGTGTGACGTAGCATGGCCATTTGGCCCTGATGCATCATCTTCCCTTCACCTACATTACAGCACTGGCCCAGATATTCTGGCTCAGACGCTCCAAATATAGATTTAAGTAAATAATACATATAGCAAATAAGAATGTTCAAACCCTTGGCTCAATTTACGATATTTTGGACACACTTGAGTCTTCAACCCACACAGTAGGCACAAATATAGTGCAGATCACAATTGACAACGAAGTGCAAATTTCACAAACAACCATGGACTTCGGCATTCAAACGGACCTGTGCTCATCGTTTTTCGGCTTTTCGCACACCAAACCCGACTGCCCATATAGAATCTGCCATCAATGCATCTCGAGTGGCAGATATAGGAGACAACGGTATTGTTGGCTTCACACTGGCACCTTCTACTTTAATCTTCCTCTCAACTAACTAACAAGGAAATAAAAGCACTAATTGAGTTTGAAAAAAAAATGAATGATGACCTTTGGGAGGGCGGTTATAGGCCATGATAATTGTGAAAATTTCACAAAGTACAGCTCTAACTTATTGTGATTCGAACTAATTAAGTAACCTGGCGTTTTTCGCTTAATGGTGGTCCTAATTACACTGGGAGGTACAGACACACTGTATATGCGGATCTTTGCTAGTGAGGGTAGCGTGAGTCCAAAGTCCGAAAGTACGAGAATAGTTTTGCCCAGTTGGGAATGTTGGGCCATTAACGCTTCTAATTTCGCTCCGACTTAACAATAAGATGTTATGCACGTCAAAGGTCTCCAAAATAGTGGAAACGCCTAAACCTAAACGGAAATTTTCTCGAACAATTGGCACCAATCCTCTTCTCTAAATAAGTAATGCAGTACAACTTCTAGTGTGAAAGGCATTATCTGAGAAATCATATTTAAAATAATAAATTTATTTTTAATAATGAAAGTAATTAATTGGGAAATCATTTCACTTACTAATGTACTTCTGTAGAAGCTTTCAGCATCGCCTCTAAATTGTTTATATTGTTCTTGAAACCACACCTTGGCACTTTCATCCCCCAGATGCGAAGCCATCTCCATTATATCTCCGTTATACTCCTCCCTCCTCTTTAGGAGATATTCTTCCCAAAAAATACCAAACATTTTTTCTCCCACATTGACCTTCATGACGTTTATTGTTCTTAACAAATCTATTTTTTAGCTTTCTTTTTGAAAAATGACTTACCTGCGGCATTACCTTTTTCAAAAATTCGAGATAGGGATCCAGGCCTAGTGGCAAAGGGGATTAAATTTCCGTTTCACCATCTACAATAGGGGATGCTTCCTCCAAACTAGGGCAATTCGAAACGGTTGAAAGGGCATAAGAAGAAGCTTTGGAGCTCTCATGAGGCAGACTTAATGGGATGGTGTCATCACTTCCAGTGAGGGAAGGGGTACTTGAAATTACTATGGTGGGCGATCGACTTGGAGGAGGACTCGGAGTGCGGACGAAAACAGAAGGGTTGCTCTCTACTTCCTTTTTTGGTGAGCACAGTGACACCGAGGATCCATCATCGCTAGACGTCTCTATTTTTACCATATTTTTCGGTCACCACACCAGATAAGGAGAGATTCATAGGGACTCCTTGGAATTCGCGAAGCGAACTGCCAACTAAATTTGTGTCTTTGTCGTACTAGATGTTTCTAGTATAGAGTTTTTGCACACCGCCCTTGATTCAGAGTTCGGCTTTTGGCACCGAACCTAAACCGATCACTTTTTGAATACACTCTTTCTGGATATTTAAAAAAATTAAACCCATCATCTTTGTGCCAATTATTTTAGGTTTTGTCTTCTTTATTTGGAAATGAATAATGAAACCAATTCAATTTCACGTGGTTGACGCTACTTTTCCTATCCGTTCTGGTAAAGATATGCTTACTCATTGTGCCAACAACGCAGGTATCTGGTCCCGAGGATTTGTGGTAAGTCTTTCTGCTCGATGGAAAGAACCTGAAATAGAATATTGTAAACTCAAATTTCCTTGTCCATTGCCAACAGCTCAATTTGTAAAAGTCGAAAAGTATTTTTAGGTGGGTAACCTAATAGCACAAAGGCACCCTAGATTTTTTGCCGACTTTCGTATTCCGCTCTAATACAGGCAGTTATAGAAGTCAGAAATTATGCCATAACGGAAGGAGCTGTCATTCATTACCCAGAGCTCGGAGCGCACAGAGCTAGGGGAAATTTCTTTTTCATTCTGCAAATACTAACTGAGGAGCTGGCAGAATTTGATTTACAAGTAAACAGCTACAAACTTCCGAGGAACTAAGAAGGACGTTCGGACAACCAACCTTGTGCACTTTCAAAAGCAGGTTCCTACAGACTTTTATTTTAACCTTTACAGACTTTATTTTAAAATGGCTCACAGATTGGTACCAAATCAGGCACGTAATAATCTAATCCGTCCAGTAGTTTCCACCAAACCTCCGGCTATTCTTTTTCCTCACTTTTCTGGAACACCAATTGAAAAAGTTGAAAAAAATTTTGCAATTTATTTGCTGATTAGGAAATCAGCTACCTACAGCAAGATGGGCAATTTATTTGGGAAAAAATTTAAAGGACATAGCTCAAAATCGGTACCTTCAATTCTTGGATTCTCGTCCAGCTAACAACCCTAATGGTGCTGTAGTAACTTACGACGATATATCTAATGAGTTGAAAAAAGCGTTTGGTGTGTGAGACATTGCTGCTGAAGAAAGAGTTAATGAAAGGAAACAGAACTTAGGCGAATCAATTGAATCCTTTGCTTATGACTTACTTAATTTGATTCAACAAGTTGACCCAACAGCTGATGAAATTAAAAAGGTACGCTACTTAACTAAAAACTTGAGACCCAGATTTTTGCAGCAAATGGCGCTTTTGAAACCTAAATCTCTAGAGGAATTTTTCGAAATTGCGCGTAATATCTAGGAAGCTAATTCCATGCTCAATTTTCAGAAAGTTAACGTGTTGGAATCTATTGAAAATCTTAATACCAAATTTTATGCGTTGGTAGTAATCCAGCATTCACCTAATGCAACAGTATTAACTATGGATACTAAAGCTTTTTTGATTGAGACTCACGGAAATGCTGAGTGACTCGACCCTTAATCCCGTCAAACAAGCCCTAACCACAATATTCTCTACAATGACAATTGTACTTCTCCTTATCGCATTAGCTGTTGTAGCTTACATTTATCGGAAAGAAATCTTTCAATTGATTTCTAGATTGATTTTGAAACTCAAACCCCAAGCTACTTTGCCATCACCACCCCAAGCTATTCCGGTCTATCTTACAGAATTACAAACCTTAAAACACGGAGACGATATTAACATCGTTATTTATGCACCAAATTCTTTTGTCTCTACTGATAGCTCATATGAGGATATCACTGCAACCAAGGATACACCATTGATGACACCAGCTTACGCTCCACTATCCGCTCGACTATCTATCAATACAAAAGTCAGATATGACAAGAGTGACATAACCTATGATCTATGTTTTATATGCTTATCCACAGGCTTGACCCACAAGGATGGCAGATGCTACAAATTAATGAAACGACAATTGGCACTAGAAGTCTTCCTTCTCTTAATGACACCCTATTACACTCAACCTTTCCGTGGAGGATGCTCGTGGCTAATTACTATCTTTATCAAAACAACATTTCCTTTGATGCTTCACTTGGCTATCTTAGATCACGAACACATGGCACTTTCCTGTACCTTTGTTAATAATTCTTGTTTTACAGCTCAAGGCTTGCTGATATGAAACGCCATGTGCATGACTTCTCAAAATTGTCCTTTACAAGCAAGACGAGCTGCTAATTGTTTTCTTATTCCTCAATATATCACCTGCCCAGATTTATCATTAAGCATAACTGATTTTTATTCTCCAGCCTACAACAACTGTGGAATACCACTTGGCGCAGTCCGTGCTATAGTATCTAATCAGATGAATGATGAGAACCACCCCGTTACACCACAGGAATTGGAATCTAATTTTGATAGTGAAACAACCTTTAGTTCTTTATTTCAGTCTGTATAACTTGGCACCCCCAGCTACCTAGGGATTTTTCACGTGGGATCCTGTACCGAACAAGCCATCCAAGTCAATTCAAAACCCACCCCTATTAATCAACACCCCTCCTTGGACATCTTTTTGGAAACTGAAGCAATAGACCCCTCATGGACTAGAAAGTTTTGGCCTGCTGCTACGACTCCCAGCTAAAATGTTGATCATAGACTATTCGTGAGATCGCAGAGACAAAGAAGGAACAGACCACCAGTCTTGCAGTTTGACAGCAACACTATACCCTGGACTACTATACCCCTTTTGGAGCAGCTCGCTCTTCCAGTACCACAACGGCTTAATCACAGATACACCCAACTCACAGTGGCACCCCTATTTCTGGTATATCAGACCTCTCGTTTCTTTTTGCCTTTTACTTCCAATAGACTTTTAATCCTGCCACCCCAAAATTCTTCAATCAAGACTAGCATTTAAGACCCCCTCTGAATCTTTAAGTTAAGACTCTAGGAATAGATTTCCGGCAACTCGAGCAGACAGTTTATTGGTTAGGCATACTAATTCTAAGTTTAGAATTGTAAGTTTACAATTAATATGATTTCCAGGTTTTCTTTCTGTCGAATATGATTATAGACTTTAGTTTGTAAGTGCTTGTAAGAGTCAGAATATTGGCTATTCTAAAAAAATAAAAAAAATTCAAACGGGAGGGAGGAGGTATGTGAAGTATCATGGCCGTTTGGCCCTGATGCATCACATTCTTCCCTTCACCTACATTACAGCACTCGCCCTGATATTCTGGCTCAGACGCTCTAAATATAGATTTAGCAACTAACATTTGGAAATAGAGGCGAATTAGGGAGTTAGAATTTGGTCTCTGGAAGGGAGGGTTGTCCCTTACAAGAGACTCTGGTCTGTAGTAAATACGCTTAAACGTTACAGTACGATATAAACTGGACTGTGCAAGGAAGTGTTCTTGAGGGATTACTGAGCTATCGAAGAGGGGTTCGTGGGGCACTTCAGGTCAGGTCGACCTGAGGGTGCTTTCAGTTGGCTAGCCAAAGCAGTTTACCAACGAACATTAAGGACTTCATAAGGCGACGTCTAAAATAGACAAAGGAATATTTCACGAAACAGTTCTCGCTGGAGACGAAGAGGCATTTGAAAATTTAAATAAAGCACCAGAACTTGCAAAACTTGATGCAATAGAATACACCATATAGTTACAGCGCCCATGCCAGCTGTCTTCTACAATATCGTTACGACTCATCCATTACCTAGGCCACTTACGCTTTCTAACAAGTGTTATTAAAAAAGACGTCAATCAGTGGTCAATTAGTATAGTTACTAATTCGCAATTTGTATAGTTACAAGTATGTTGCTACTAGACGTAGCATCATATTTAGCCGAGATCACGATGTCATTTCACGCATGCTACCTAGAAATCATACAGACTGTTGGGAAATCGCCGCAACATATGTTTTCCCCAACATTTTAAAACAGATAAATGATAATACTGGGTGATTTCTACTTTTACTTTTTAGTAAAAAATAAAGTTTTAAATATTAATGGCAAATGTATGAGTGGTAAAGTGTTAAGTTGTGTGGCGTGCTGGATAACCCTGATCATGTGCAATAGAAAATTTGTCCAGAATACACCTCTCCACTCTTTTGTTTTACAGACCTCATTATTGACTAGAAAGAATACTTCGATTTGTAGTAGTAGTACAAAGTATACAAATTAACCTACATAGTTTTTTGATCGCTAACATGCCTCTAAAACTAATTTGTTTCACAAAAATAAACTAATATATCAGTTTATATATTATAACATTTTTATAATCTGACAAAATTGAAGGATATTTAGCAGACCTAATTTTGTTGTTTTTTTCACACAATTCAGGAAGATTTACAACTTCTTGCTGAAGAGTCTTGAGCTCAGTCCTCTACCAATTAAACCTAAAAGCCGAAAGAATTTCTTGTATTTCTGGCGTATTTTAGAACCAATTACTAAATTTGTATAACTCGAGAATTTAATTCTTCGAAACAGTTTTAAATATTTATGGTGGCTTAAAGATTAATGCGAAAAAATTTTTACAGGATAAATTTATGTCCCATTTAGTTCCTAGTTGCTAGTCATGTTACAAGGCTTAGGGAAATTTCACATTATATAAATACTATTATGTGTTTAGCATTGGCCTTAAATCAGAATAGCAGACGTTAGCAAACCTATTGCAGTGGAAATAACATTTATGCTTTTATAAAATTGTAAATTTAATGACTGAGTTTTTAAGAAAATCTAAAATTGCAAGAAATGATCTTAATAATATTCTTACTGGAAAGTTCTTTATGCGTTAACTGTGCAGATTATTAGGTTCGGATAAGATTCATTAATTAGTATTTTAACAATATTCATTTTTTTTTAACAAATTTAGCTTACAAAAAGGACAAAAAAAGCATTAAATTAGGGAAGATGAAGCGACACAAATTCCACGTGTCTCGCAACTGATCACAATCTAATGCCAAGCAATTTGCTGCTTCAAATCAGACAAGGAAAACAAGCCCGTCATAAGGCTGAGTTGAATTTGCTAGTACACTTAATCCCTACAATCTTTGGTAAATTTAAGGTTTCAGGATAAATTTTCTTAAAATCTACAGTTACAGAAGCTGGACTATTGAGAAAGCGCTTTAGTGAAAATCAGTTTTCAATTTTGAATTCAAGCGCGTCGGATGGTTTGGTTATGCGAGCACAGCGACTCCCTGGCTAATAAAAATTACGACAATAAAATGATATTTGCTAAAGTTAGAATAGCACGTGGCATACAAAAGGCGTATTGCGTACCTTAGTTGTGGTTAAAGTATCTGCCGTAAATAGCGTCACTAGTTCTTAGTATCAATTGTCAAAATAAAGTTCAATGGCTCTCCAGGTTGTCCGATAGACTTGAATACCTGAAAGTTAATTTAACGTGAGACAGTAACTTCTTTTTACTAAGGAATTTTGCGGCAAGGTAAATGCTGTTAATCTCCAATGGTTAGGCAAAGTGAACCTTACTTACTCGAATTGGAGCAATTGCAACTTCTTCTCCGCAGATGACTTTTCCAACTCCAAGGCACTAAAGGTGAACTTAAATTTCATTGCTTTCTGTTTTCTTGCTTTCCTTTAGCTTTGAATTCGCTGGAGCGAAGGTCCAGAATGAAGGGGAGAAAAGTTTGGTTTCAATGAGATACATTGTGAAGATACGTTCACAAACTACCTAAACTTCAGCTGGTACTGGAACAAAGTATTTTTTGAAAAAAAAAATATTTATTTAATTTAAATTAAATTAAAAAAAATTTACACTGAAACAAGCATATATAACAAACTTAGTTATTTATCCAAGTTCTACTGAATCGTTGTATCGTTGAATCGTTGAATCAAGGTTTTAGTATCATTCACTTTACAAAATGAATACCAGTTTAATACAACTAAACTATAGTATAATGCATGCAGTAACTGGGGACAAACATTTTTGGGGTTAAATACTCAACAAGATAGTGCTTTAAGGCAAGTTTCATATTTCTATTACAAAATAATGTATCAGAACTACAATTTAGGCTTTCAATTCCTATTGGTGACGTAGTTTGTGCATAGTTCAAGCCCGGAAAAGTCACGTCACGTCTTGAGATTTGTTTTGTAACATTTGGTGTGCACATGTTCCTTATTTAATGTACCCTTCCTTTAAAGTCTATTTTTATAACATCTCCCTTCAAAAAGAAGCTGTGCAATGATTTTTTGTGTTATGTTTTTTCCAACTCAGAAGAA
>VYYI01001917.1:0-16966 GCA_021029175.1 Bilobella aurantiaca
TTGTTTCTTCGCTTTGATGTTTGATTCCGGTGCCTGACCACACGTGTACATTTGGAATCGAGCGAACCTTTAGGGTTCGCAGTCACGAATCATACCCCGAATCATACCGAATCCTGGGTACGGTATGATTAGAATCGCTGCCCCAAATTTTTTATGAGGATACGGTTCGGTACGGTTCGCAAGGAAATTTTTGGGCTGGAGGGTTCGAAGGATTCGGGTTTCGGCGAACCCTTCCCATAAGAGGATGTGTTAAATCGAACCCTAGCGAATCCGGTTCGAGGGTTCGCTATATTTATGCTAATTAGATGGGTTCGATTCGGTTCGGCTCGCCGTACCTGTAGGTACGGTACGGTTCGATTCGCTAATATTGTGGAGGATTCGGTTTCGCTATGGAAGGTTCGGCGAACCCAAATGTACACGTGTGTGCCTGACTGTCTGGTTTTGACAATTAGAATTACAAATTACAATGATTACTTAGGAATATTTAGTTACTTTACATTTCTCTAGAGCCTAGAAAAGTTGTTAAATATCTCATTAGTTAAACAATTACTAGTTACTAGATCTGTGGGACACTGAATTTCGGTAAAAATGAAGTAAGTGAATTCAAAATTATGAAAATACTAATTCCCATTTACTGAAGAGCTAATTATTAGTGTTGGTGTTATGTACCTCTAAAATGTTGGCTGTAATATGGCGTTAGGTTGGAAGTCGATGGACTCAAGGTCTACTTTCCATATGAATATATATATCCCGAACAGTTCTCCTATATGTTGGAGCTCAAGAAATCGTTGGATGCAAAGGTTTATGTTTCATTAATAAGGTATTTAATTAATACATGATTGATTACTATGTAATTTAAAAAAAAACAGGGTCACTGTGTGCTGGAAATGCCCTCTGGGACCGGGAAAACTGTCTCCTTACTGTCACTAATCGTGGCCTACATGCGGCACAACCCGGCGATCATAACCAAACTAATTTATTGTTCACGTACATTACCGGAAATAGAGAAAGTCTTGGCAGAACTAAAGAATTTGATGCACTATTACGACGAGCAATCTGTAGCACACAAAGTTGTTGGCTTGGCTTTGAGTTCTAGAAAGAATCTCTGTATTCATCCAACGGTAGGGATTGTTGTTTAGAATGAAGCATTGAATGTGAATGTACTTGATGTTATCATTGTTCCTATTGTGTTCATTCAGGTGAGCAAGGAAAAGGACGGACGAGTAGTGGACGGGCGATGTCACAGTCTAACTGCTTCGTATGTGCGGGCAAAACACATTCAGGATGAAAGTATACCAATCTGTAAATTGTATGAATCGTTTGATGCTAATGGTCGAGAGTTTTTCCTTCCATCTGGTATTTATAACTTGGATGACCTTAAGATGATGGGACAAGATAGGGGATGGTGTCCTTATTTTCTAGCAAGACAAGGTGTAAGACCATCTACAGTTTCATTCGGCTGTGCAATCGAAAAGATGTACTTTGAATTTGTTTTTCTATTTATTGTTACAGATTACACAGGCCAATATCGTAGTCTATAGCTATCATTATTTATTGGATCCAAAGATAGCTGAAATTGTATCTAAAGAGATTTCCAAGAGTTCTGTTGTTGTCTTTGATGAAGCCCATAATATTGGTAAATTTTTGTCATTTGTCTTAAAATCCATTCGCAATTTCTCAGATTGTGTTTGCCTTAATGCAGACAACGTGTGTATCGATTCCATGAGTGTTCGAATCAACAGAAGAGTTCTTGATAGGTGTACGAGTAACTTGCAAGTTCTCCAAACCACAATTGAAAAGTACGATATTATTTACAATTTAATTAATTTATTAATACATTGACTCTAAACTTTCGTTTTGGATTCAGGGTCAAGGCCCACGATACGAAAAAACTAAAAGAAGAGTATCTACGACTCGTCCAGGGTCTTAAGGATGCCACTATCGCAAGAGAAACGGACCTCGTTCTTGCAAATCCAGTACTTCCGGACGAAATTCTCCAGGAAGCCGTACCAGGGAACATTCGTAACGCTGAACATTTCATATTTTTCCTTAGGAAATTGGTTGAGTACTTGAAAATGCGTCTCAGAGTTCAGCATGTTGTTCAAGAATCGCCGGCTGGGTTCCTGAAAGACATTTATGGGAAGATTTGCATTGATAGAAAACCGTTGAGGTAGGGACTTAACACTGAAAAATGTCAAGTTTACTGCACTAAAACATTGATTTCAATAGATTTTGTGCTGAACGTCTTGCGTGTCTTATCAAGACTTTGGAGATACAGGACATTTCCGACTTATCGTCATTGGTGCTAATGTCCCACTTTGCTACATTGATCTCATCCTACACAAAGGGTTTCACCGTGATTATCGAGCCTTTTGACGAAAAGTCTCCAACGGTCTCAAATCCTATTCTCCACTTGGCTTGTCTTGACTCGTCAATTGCCATAAAACCGGTGTTTGACAGATTTCAGACGGTTGTCATTACATCCGGTACACTTTCGCCGCTGGACATGTACCCTAAGATTTTAGATTTTCATCCAACTTTAATGACTTCATTCACAATGACACTAGCTCGGCCGTGTCTTCTACCAATGGTTAGTACTGCCTCGTTTTTTTATTCAAATTACTTTTGAATTTATCATTATTCATTTTAATTTTTTAAACGATTCAGATCGTTTCAAAAGGGAATGATCAAGTTTCAATTTCTTCTAAATATGAGACAAGGGAAGATATTGCTGTAATTCGGAATTACGGAAGTTTGCTTATTGAAATGGCTTCAATTGTACCAGACGGAATGGTCTGTTTCTTTACATCCTATTTGTACATGGATAATGTCGTAGCCAGTTGGTACGATCAAGGAATCATCGATCAACTCCTCAAATACAAGTTACTTTTCATTGAAACCCAGGATTCCGCAGAAACAAGCCTTGCTCTTTTCAGTTACATCAAGGCTAGTGCCTATTCTATTTTAGAATTTACTTTTGGATAGCTTTTTAATTGATTTTTTTTCAGGCGTGTGAAAATGGTCGTGGTGCAGTACTGCTTTCCGTTGCAAGGGGCAAAGTATCAGAGGGAGTAGATTTTGACCACCATCTTGGAAGAGCTGTACTTATGTTTGGAATCCCTTATGTCTATACACAATCCAAAATATTGAGAGCAAGGCTGGAGTATCTTCGAGATCAATTCCAGGTACTTGTATTGATGTTTTGACAAGATAATTAGTATTTCCCAACATAATTTTAAATATTTGTTTCTCGATATCTCGATAGATCAAGGAAAATGATTTTCTGACATTCGACGCAATGCGACATGCCGCTCAGTGTGTCGGAAGAGTAATTCGTGGAAAAACAGATTATGGAATTATGGTGTTTGCTGACAAGGTATATATTTGTTTGCGTATTTGATTTGATTACACAAGGGTGCTAATTTTTCGTTGGCTTTATTTTAGCGATTCTCCCGAGTCGATAAAAAAGGAAAGTTACCGAAATGGATCCAAGAGCATCTTCGGGGTTCATTTTGTAACTTATCTGTAGAAGAGTCCACTCAGGTGAATTAAAAGTACAAAAATTGGCCGTATATCTTTAAATCCCAGGGTCCTTTATTTTATATTTCCGATTTTTTCTTCACAGATCGCCAAGAAATGGCTAAAACAAATGGCACAACCATTCTCGAAGGAAGATCAACTCGGTGTTTCACTGCTTACTTTGGACCAACTTCAAAATGAAGAACTTCAGAAGAAAGTATTTTCTAGGGCACAGCAGTTATAAACGACTGTTTGTTGCTATATTTTTTTCATTTATCGTATTACTATTTAATCAGTAATGGATTTAATAATAAATTACAACTCACAACTCCTGTTAGACCATTTTCGAACAATTGTTGGACATTTGTCAATTTTGAGCATTTTAGTACGGTAGGTAAGAATCATTTGCCAATTGTTCGATTTATAAACAGAATTTTGAGATGTTTTATGGGAAGTACAAGTAACCCCGCGAATCTGATTGGCTTCGTTTTACAGTTTAGAGTTTAGTTGACATGTTTCTCCATTTCTCGAGCGATTGATTAATTTAAGAATGTGTTGTTGAGATTGAGAAATAGCCAACGAGAAGCAATTAATTGTCTTCTTTCCAGTGTTAATTCCTAATTATCGAAAATGTCGTCATCCAAAAATGTTGACAATCTTCATAATCATGTGCAAATGCAATTATCGAACGTTGATATTGGCCGTTACAGTAGACAAATGATTTTACCAGAGATAGGGGTAGCAGGTAAGCTAAATGCGTAACGATTAATATTCAGGAAAATGCATTGTTCAATTGTTTACTTAGGTCAAAAATTGCTCAAGAATAGCACAGTACTTATCGTTGGAATAGGAGGACTCGGATGTCCAGCAGCAATGTACTTGACGTCATCAGGAGTCGGTAAATTTTGTAAAGAAAATGTTTAGGAGAACTGAGGGCGTGAACCGTGAAGTGGATACGTTAATAAGAAACAATTAATTTTAGGAAAAATTGGATTGGTTGACTATGACGTGGTGGAGCTTAATAACTTACATCGTCAAGTTATTCACGGAGAGAAGTCACTAAACGTTCCGAAAGTGGATTCTGCTAAGCAATTTCTCCAGTCGTACGTTTTATTTTCGCTATATCGCAATTATGGTTAGTCCTTATTTATTTCCTGAAAATACTAATTTATCCTGATATATTTGTAGTTTAAATTCAAGCGTGGATATTGAGACTTTCAATGAACCTCTCACATCAGCAAATGCAATGGATATTGTCCAACGCTTTGACATTGTTTTAGATTGCACTGATAATCCTGCCACTCGATATTTACTAAACGATTCTTGCGTCCTTAGCCAAAAGCCTTTAATTTCCGGAAGGTATATAATACGAAGTTACAGTATATACCTACTTACTACCTAGATTTAATTGAATTAATTTTACTTTTGAATGGATGCATAATGGCCTCGATTTTCATAAAAGCGGAATAGAGCATCGTCGTTTGTTTATTCTAGTGCACTACGTTTTGATGGACAATTAACAACATACAACTTTGAGAACGGGCCGTGCTATCGCTGTCTTTTCCCGAAGCCACCACCCGATGAATTTGTTACAAATTGTTCAGATGGGGGAGTTTTGGGACCAAGTAAGAATAATTTGATGAAATATTCAACCAATTTCATGTTCATATGTATTATTTGTGTTCAAGTTCCTGGAATCATCGGGACGCTCCAAGCCTTAGAAGCCATTAAAATAATTTCAGGAATAGTACCATCATATGCTGGGAAACTTTTGTTATTCGACGGCTTTCTAGGAAAATTTACGGACATTAAACTCCGAGGCAGACAATCCAACTGCGCAGTTTGTGCAACTTCGCCAACCATAACCAATCTGCTGAATGACTACGCAGTAGTCTGTGGCGGAGGCTATGACGACAAAGTAAGCATTATAAAACTGTAATTTCAGTTCGCCGGATCTTGGCAGATTTTTACACGAGTGTATACAAAATCTTTTTTTTTTAGGAAAAAGGTGTATCCCTTCTTAGCGAATGTGACAGGATAACCCCGACCGAGTACAAAAACATGTCTGCCAATCCACATGTGTTGGTTGACGTCAGAGATAATCTAAGCTTTCAGTTCTGCTCACTCCCGGAAACAACATTAAATTTACCCTACAATGACCTTCAATCCAAAGGCGTACAATTGCTCGAGAAGCATATCATTGAAAATGATTATGACAAAATTAAAGATTTTCCGGGTAAGACAAGTTTCTTTGAATTATTTAATACAAATTTTACATCTAACCTTTAATCTAATTATAACAATGACAAATGAGTTATTTGTTTTGTAAATTATGCACAAATAGTTATCATCGTCTGTCGTAGAGGGAATGATTCGCAACGAGCGGTACTGCTACTTCGAGAAAAGTTTGCAGCAGAGTTAAGGTTGTGTTTTAAGGATATTAAGGGCGGTCTCCAAGGTTGGACAAAGGAGGTTGATTCCAGCTTTCCATTATACTAACACTTACTAAACTAATGTAAGTTATGGCGGTTAATTTTGGGATTTATAACCTGATTTATAATTTAGGATTTGGAGAAATAAATTTACGCATAAGCATTCGATAAGTCGAGCGAAATAAGGAAAACTGATGTTCACGCCGCATTCATGTCTCAACTGCGATGTAACAGACACGCACTCTCAGTAAAATTCAGTTCCCTTCCAGCATCCCAGGTCTCGTTTTTTTTTAGCATGCACAGTTGTCCCCTCCACGGGCGTTGCGGGCATCATTACTTATAGTTATATGATCAGGAAATTCGTTATAGACGTCCACTTCCGTTTCCTGTGCTAAAGCATTCTTCGCAATTGTGTGAAATGCCTGTTCAACGTTGATGCCTTCCTTTGCGCTGGTTTCAAAGTATGGCATATTATTTTTGCTCTGTGCCCATTGTTGGGCTCTTTTCATTTGAACCTGCACAAGTAAAAAGAAAATGAGTAAATGATGACAGTGACAGCGACAGCACAACTTCGCAAATACTCGTGAAATTTCTTTTTTGTGAGTCTTACTGCACGATTCTCTACGTCGACCTTATTGCCAACGACGACAAAAGGGAAGTTTTCCGGGTCTCTTGGGGAGGCCTGGATTAAGAACTCATCACGCCAGCTATCCAACGATTTGAATGAACTTGGTGCTGAAACATCGTAAACCAGCACGCAACAGTCTGCTCCACGATAGAATGCTACACCCAGAGATTGAAATCGTTCTTGTCCTGCCGTGTCCCAAATCTAAATTAATTATGGATTCGCCTTTAGTTTCTTAGCACTCAATTTCATATTCAATTACAAAAAAGTGCAACACTTTGGTTCAATTTATTTCCGATCATCATAAGTCAAACAATTTTTCCATATTAATGGAAAAATTGTTTGACATGCAAGCAATTTTCTTGGCTGCAAGCAATGAAAATAACCCTACTTTTAAAATAATAGTTGGTTATGCATATGCATAAATAAGACGAAGGAACCCTTTACTAACTTTTTTTTCTACTGCAAAATACCAAATCCAAAGTATGATAATCTTTTACCTGCATTGTTACCAGCCTGTCGTCCACCATCACTTCTTTTGTTAGGAAATCAGCCCCAATCGTAGCCTTATATTGATTAGAAAACTTCTTGTTCACGTATTGATTCATTAGTGATGTCTTTCCTACGCCCGAGTCACCGAGAATAATGACCTTCAGCAGTACTTTCTTACGCGTAGCCATCTTACGCTAGTTTCGATTTTGGATAATTGATTCTCAAGTATTCTGCGTTTGCCTGACAAAATAAAAGGATCAGTGAGCAAAAATTCTTTCTTTCACAAAATGTCTCGTCGTAGTCTATGAAGTTTGTTGACTAGTTTTGCAGGGTTTCATCCCGTTATTTCTTTCTATTTCTCACCAAGTGTCCAGAAAAGAAACCAGAAAAACCACCCACTTTGAGAGCCAAGATCTGAGATGAACTTTCGAATGACCTAGGATTGCATGTGACTAACGACGAAGGTAAGACTGACTCAGAAAGTTGGGACGAATGCGTAATGAGATAAATGAGCCAAGATGACTAACCTCCTCCCTCCGTATCCACCCAAAAGACCAAGAACTTGTCCCAGCTATTTGCTTCCTCTACTCAACTCTCCAGCTGAGGTTTAGAAGGGTTTTAACTTACTTTAGTAATTGAATACTCAATTATATCCTCTCTTCAATTAATTGAGACGAGTCTTCCCTTGAGGAGGAGCATGAAGAGAAGAGATGATGTGAAAAAATGTTACACTTTGTTGAAGGGCAATCAACAAGGAAAACAAAGGTATAAAAAAAAAGTTAGAGGAATTTCGTCGTAAAAGTTACAATCAAGCACTTGCAGTAAGTGCAATTGAGCAAATCTGGGAATACAAGTGATCGATTTACGCCTTGGCACTTATACGGAGATTAATTGATTTCTACTAATTAGTACTTAAGGTATCGTTGAAATTTCTTAATCTTTTCTATTAATTAATAGGAGAACTGATTGAGTTTGACTGTTGATAGTTCTTGATTAACGTAAGTTTTGGCATTTGTCATTTTAGAATTTGGAATTTGGAAACACAAGAGAAGACGAATCTGTTGTCCGGAATTTGCTCTAGAATAGTCACGTGACTCAGGTTGGCGCCAAGTTTTAGCACACACTATTTTGAGTTTTGCAATACAGATAAAAATAAAATTATTTTATTGCCTTTTGCCATTGATTCAAATCTTCAGCAAAATGACAATTTATTGAGAGATCGCAGTTACACGTTTTGTAAAATTGACGTTTTGGATTGAAAGGAAACGCAGAATCACAGTTTTGTACTAATTGCGCCATTTATTTGCCACCTTCTGTTTTGCTTTTAATTTTTTCCAGTTAATTTATTTGCAAATGTCAAAATTTTAAGTAATTGGAGCAGTTCAAAATTTAATTAGCGATTGATTGATCTCATCTCTTACCTGTGAAGCATTGTAGGTGTGTGGAGATGTCTGACGACGAGGAAGATTGGTCAGTGGATGAATTGAGAACGACACATGAATGCGACGAACACTGGATGCTGCGGAAGGAGTTTATTCTTCGGAATAAAGGGAAGTTTTCCAAACTAAGGTTGCTCTCTCTCTCACAAGTATTCTGCAACAGTGAGTTCTTAGGATGCAAGTAAGTGCTGACGCTGACGTACAATTATTGATGCCAGTCAAAGTGCATTCGCTGGGCTTCCAGTTTTGTTGAAAGCTAAAAGTTTATTTTATCCGAATGGTTATAGATACCCTGATGAAACAATGGCTCTCGTGGCTGAAATGTCGCAAGGAATTGTGGAGGAGTATCGCAAGAAACAGAGTGGCCGCTTGCAGAGGACCTTTATCAAAGCATCTGCTGCTGCAGAAGCAAAGAGCAAAGGCAAATAACAATGTTGATTTTTTTCAAGATTTTTGTTGATTCTCTTTGGCTGTCTATTTACAAAATTACTACCCGACATTCAGTGAATTTAAATTCGACCAGGGTTGTTTTCTCTTTTCCATTATTTTATACTCCGTAGTTGATAAGTGATATTACTGAGGAGCTGAAATTACAAATAAATAATGAGTTAAAAAAAACTATTAGAATTGACAGAAAATTCAAAATCATCCTGTATTATTCTTGTTTCGTTATCATTCTAGAATATATTTCTTTTGTAGGGTCCAACCGTGGAAATCAGCCTAGTTTCAGACAAAACCCTTCAAGGTTGTCAAAGAATTTCGGGAAAAGATATTTAAGAGATGTAGCTGAATCACAAGCGTCACAAACGTCACCTTTCCCTTCACTTCGATACTCCTTCAGCATGACGGATCTTAATGGGCTTGTCTTGGTTGACCAGCTTTTTTTGACTAACGATACCTCGGCACAGTTGATTCATCGATCCTGTCAGATGTCAGGGAAGCAATGCGCATACTCCTTTCAGCATACAGCAAATCCACCTCAGTCAGTCCCCAGTTCAATTACCTAATGTTCATCATTCATAAATATGACAAAAGAAAATACTATGTATTATTCAGATGTACCTGTACTTTCAAGCTCGGTAGTTTTACCGCTACTGGGACTGGAACTTCGACGGATACTGCGAAACATGCAGCTGCAGACGCAGCTCTTGCCAAGCTAAAGAAGATTTGCCATACGATTCAAGTAAACACTATTTTCATAAGTTCGAGGAGAACTTTTTTTTTCTAATGCAATGCGGTGTATTAGATCAAGTCTCATGTAACGACATCTACTGGAGTAAGCCTCCAGGAATTAAAGGGTAACGAATCAGCACCGCTGGATGATAGCAATGTGGGAAACAAACTTCTTCGATTAATGGGCTGGACAGGCGGAGGGCTTGGGAAGACTGGAACTGGAATCCAGGAGCCGATTGAGTGAGCTGATTTTAAAATTGCTGCTGATTTACAACTGGTTTAATGGTTGTATAATTACTTGTTTCTGGTTTGAGTGTAGCACGTCTACCTCGATCAACATTGGCAGAAGCCGTCTCGGAATAGGAAGTTCTAAAGTTAATGAAAAGGAAACATTTACGGCCAAGGAGGTTGAGGGTTTTTTGACTAGAGAATTTCAGAATCATGGTGCTCATGGAAAAGAAATTGTTTTCTCAGCAGAATTTTTGAAAGAAGAACGTGAAATAATCCACCGGTACCATTATTTTAAAAATGTTAAAATACTACATGGACCTCCAATTTGTATTGTTGTAAAATTCCATTTCACAGAATCGCACATCGTCTTCACTTGAAGAGCAAAAGCTATGGAAAAGGAGAAAATCGCTGTTTGGTGATTTCACAGAAGATAACTTTACCTGGATTACTGCAACAGATAATTAACGATGCAGACGGATCCTCTGAAAAATATCACGTACTTTATCCCGAGGCTACTGGTACGGATGCAAACGGCGATGTGGTTTCGTGAACAAACACACACACACATCTCACCATTTCGACAAAACGCGGATTTTCAATTAGATTAAGTATTATACCTCATATGATGAGAAATTCATTGATCTTTTTCCTGGTCATTAGAAAAGTAGAAACAAATTAATTTTTAGTTGAAGAGATTATTTATTTTTGGTTTTTAAATGCTCGAGATATTTATGCATCACTTTCGGGACAGAAAGTATACGCTGGAATAAAGTCTATTATTCGAAAAAATTCTCCCGATGCTTTGAATTAAGTTACACATCTTTAGTCACAATTATGTTTGAATTATAATTAACATTTAATTTAATCAAATTAGCTTGCGCATTTCCTTTTCTTACCTAATTCTATGTTCTACGGAATCTCGAGCAGCAACTCCATTCAATATTTTACGTCGAATTTTAAATTTCTTGGCGGAAACTTTTCCCAATGTGTAATTTAATTTGACAAGTCATGAATCAGACTCACACAGTTTTATTCGCGCTAATTAAAGTAAGTTCAGCAATTATCGATGAAAATGTAAGTTGAATTACTTTGCCACTCGATTAACGCGTAACAACAATTAATTTCTTTAAGGTTGCTGATCCTGAATTGTGAGCAGCTATAGAAGTTCTGTTGCTGTTCTTGCTAAGCGATGAGTTTGACTAGGAAGTTAGTGACTGTTGGACTAGCCGGTGCTGCAGGGGTCACTTTGGCAGCAGCACTGTTGTCTCCCAATGACAACTTCATCAACTCGAGTGGCCCAGTTCGGTTTGGCAGAGCAGCATTCACGGTAGATCCTTAATAGTAATTTCAAGAAGCGGCCTCGAGAATGGCAGCCTTTGCCTTCTGCCAGGTCACTTGCCAACTGATCATCGAAAATTCTGGTCTTCTTTCAGGTGGCAAGCATTGCTGTCGATTACAAATACAGTGTTTATTATAAGAAGCTACCCGATGACCCTAAAGAAGTCGATCGAATTTGGTCCGATGTATCTGTTTTATCATTTTTATTTATAATTTAATATCCTATTCTCAATGGAATCAATGATATTGTTCTTTCTAAAGGTACACAGGCGATCAGCAGTTCGCCTATTGGATTTATGTGGAAGAAATAAAGGCGTTTTTGTTAAAGTTGGACAGCATCTCGGTGCCTTGGACTATTTGTTACCTCCTGAGTACACAGAAACATTAAGAATTTTGCACAATCAAGCACCTTCCTCATCACTGGAGGATGTTTATAAAGTACTCAGAATGGATCTTGGGGCCAAGGTATGAAAAGCGTTTAAATTGTTGATAATAATAATGTTAGGTTTTACTGAATATTCGTCGTGTATCATTGGTTTAAGGTTGAGGATGTGTTCATTGAGTTTGGAGACAAACCTCTTGGAGCTGCTTCACTGGCTCAAGTATACAAAGCAAAATTGAAATCAGGCCAGATAGTTGCTGTCAAGGTTCAGCATCTCAATGTCCGTGCACATTCATACGTGGATATCAAGACTATGGAAGTACTGGTTTACATAGCTGCTTGGATGTTTCCAGATTTCAAACTTCTTTGGTTGGCGGAAGAAATGAAGAAGAATTTGCCGCAGGAATTGGACTTTTTGCAAGAGGGTCGGAATGCGCAGAACATGGCTATGCTCATGAAAAATTACAAATGGCTAAAGGTAAGATAGGGCTCTTTATTTTACTTATTTTATTCATATATTAATTCATTTTTTATTTACCGTGACACTTATTTTCGCAGATTCCTAAGGTTCATTGGGATTTGAGCTCGCATAGAATTCTCGTAATGGAGTACTGCGAAGGCGGGCTTGTAAATGACTTAGACTATATTAAACGTAACAAAATTTCACCACGAGAAGTTGGAACAAAACTTGGCAATCTATTTTCGGAAATGATTTTCATACATGGCAATTTACACTGTGATCCTCACCCAGGAAACATACTAGTCAGAAATGATGCCAACGGAAATCTTGAGTTGTGCTTACTGGATCACGGCCTTTACGCGGTGCGTGAAGAAATATTAGAAAACATAGTTATCTATTTTATCGTGTTTTTTTTTTTCTGGCTACAGAATTTGTCGGATGAATTACGCTATAACTATTCTAACTTATGGCTCAGTATTCTAAGTGCTAACGTGGCTGGAATCAAGGAGTACAGCAAAGCTTTGGGGGTTGAACAACTGTATGGAATCTTCACTGCCATGATTACGGCTAGATCATGGGAGTCGATTTCTAGTCCAGAAGGCATTACAAAAAAGAAGCTAACAGAGAAAGAGGTAAGTCACAATTGCGTTACAATTATTTCGAAAAATGTCTTTATTTCAAATTTTCTCTAGAAATTGGAAATCAAGAAAAAGATTAGCCACTACATCATCCAGATCTCGGAAGTTCTTGACCGTGTTCCTCGTCCGATGATTATGATCATGAAGACCAATGACTTATTGCGTGGCGTCGAACACTCTCTTCACACTCAGAAAACGTAGGTTCTGTATTTGCTATAGAACGTTTTATAGTATTTATTAATTTGTTTTCTACCTTTTTAGAATGTCTTCATTCACTACGATGTCCAAGTATTGTGTTCGGGCCGTTTACGATGAACACATTCGAAAATGTAAATCGGAATTTTGCCGCCTGAGATTTAGTCTGATCAAGCATTGGACGCTATTTAAAATACGTTTATATGAAATTTATTTATGGACTAATCACGTAGTTAGTTCAGCTGTAGGCAACGTAGACGATGATTACTGGTGAAGTGTTTGTAAATCGCCGAGATCAATAAACACGCCGGCCGTGCTAATATTGTTCTTCCTAATCAACAGAAAGTGATTGAAATGAAATGGAGCCAAGAAATTGCGATTTATCCAAGAGTTGTCCTGATGCTTTCACCTTGCTTCCCTCCGAAAGGAGCTGCAGAGAAAAGGTGTTTTCAGGAGAAAGTGCGTAACTTTCACTTTGGAGTTAGAAAAGGGGATGCGTTTTTCTTGAGATCTTAAGCCAAGAAGACCCAAGAATGCAATAATTTGTCAGAGTGTGCATTCTTTTCTAGTTATATGGCATCGTGGGATTACTAGGATGTCCCTTACACAATCCAATGTGCAATTCTATCTCATTACGCCTTCGTAAGGAGCACTTACCCGAAGAAAAGCTTTCCCTGATAGCGTCTTTTCAATGGTACCCTGAAAATGGATGTGACTTTATACGTGAGTAAAACTACCTTTTGAATGTGCATTTGAGGGCGACTTATCTGAACTTGCTTTGAGGATCCCTGTCAAAGTGACTCTTTGCCGGTGGCTCATCTGGAGAAAGACAAGAGACAGAGTGAATATGGCGGATTTTGGTGGATAGTGTTCAGCGGTTGAGATTATGGGGATGATAATTAATCCAGGGAGTTGAGTTTCCTCTCCAGGATTTGGCGGCTTCGGCATTTGCGATTGAGCTGCTTTGCTTAAGCTGAAATGAAGGAGGGAGACTTGGCTTCCGGAGAGATACCTTGACTTTCTCCAGCATTTCCAGGCCAAGGAGATTTCATAAGAAGCTAATAAGTAAGTAATGCTCCCTTCACAGCTCGCCACGCCACTCCTTCACTGCCTCTAATCCCAATCTCAACAGCCCTCTTCGCTTTCCCTTTTTATCCTCCAAGTCTCTCAAGAATTTTTAGCCCTGCTGGATCGCTGAAGAAATGTGCAGGGTCCCTTGGCTTTTGGTGGTTTGGAAGTTGCAATTAGAGCAGAAGAGGATAGGAATTAATCTCATTCCACTTCGACATTAATGAGGGTGGGTGGGAGTCCAATTTCCTTTTAACTCCAGACTCCAACTATTAAATTCTCCAGTTATATGAGCCAGTAAGCCAACTAATCGTTCCTTTGCAAAATGTGACTCTCCAGAAACTTTTTTTTTGTTATGGAACGTTTCCGAGAGCGACATCCTTGAGATGCTTCGCCCCATTTGACTTAAGGATACCACCAAGCCTGTTCATGTTCCTAAACAAGTATTTTAAATAAGTATTGTACAGTTCTGGAGCAATTATATTTTCAAACGGTTACTTTTACTTGTAGAAAGTCACAGTTTCTTCATTCCAAACATCAAGTGACATTCTCCAGGCTTTACGGCTTGATTAATGCTATCATCTAAATAATCATTGACACTTTTGTTTTGGTACTACATCCAGATTCAAACCTTAAAAAATAGCAGGAAATCTCCGAATTCTTTCCACTACTGCTTTCTCTTAGTATGCCTTTATTGTATATAAATAAACTTACAAGTATTTGTAACAAAGGCGTCGTCCACAGCTTACAACTACATTAAAATTAATTGAAGCTAATTAATAGTAATTCAAGTTTCCAATTGGTAACATTTAATGAAGGGGACTGACTCAGATTAAGATCCCAGTGGAATGTCAACAGATGCAGGAAGTTCTCTGTTTTTGGCGATAGTTACATAGGAATATCGCATATTTTTTTAAGAAGACATTTAATACAATCGATCGCTCAAATGCATTCTCGTAAAATAAAGCCTTAAGTGCTCTTAGAAATTAAGCCTTAGAGCTAGTGATATCGTGAGAGTGAGAACGTGAGGAGGGTCATCATGAACCATGACAATTTTGAGAATTTGAAACAATTTGCATATTAAATGGTAGTGGGATTAAGATATGATCACATACAAGTTTGGGTTTATGATGTCTCATAAAAAATCCTTTATTGTAGGAGGTTATAAACATTTACAAGGGTGCGTTAGAGGAGAGGTGAAAGTTCCGACTGGAAGTTGAGAGAAAGTCTCCCAACTCAATGCCGTAGCGCCTGGGATTACAAAGTTCGTCAGCAGAAAGTCTATTTCCATAATCAAATGATGCATAGCGCAAGTAGTGTTATAACCATTATTACGCTACTTCCTAATCTCCCAACTTAAGCTATCACTAGAATATGATGACGCTTCAACTTAATTATTTTCTGGAATTGCTCCTCTCCATTCTCTGCACGGGAGAAAGTCTCAATATCAGCAGAGGAGCATTTAACTTACTCTTTATTTCATCGTGATGAGGAATGTGACTGGAACGAATAGACGAGAATGTTTACGACTGCAGTTGCGTAAATGATAATTTGAACGCATTGGCAATAGTCAAGAGTGGAGGCTGCGCTGGAAGCATCTGATAAAACATCAAAAAAAAGGATTACTTTTTTTGGTTAGAAAAGATCATAAAGATCTAGAGGTTCCCAAACTGCGACTATTGTCAGCTTAAACTTCCGGTTTATTGATTGTGATCAGACGCTTATTTGCTCTAAACAAAATTAAAGCGCTAACTGACAGCAGCGTATGTTCAAAATATTTCAGAAGGCTAACGAAGCTCCATTGTCAGATTTTTTTTTGGCAAGGAGGCTGGAACACTTTTGCGTAGGGAATAAGAATGCAAAGGGAAATGTAATGGAGTGTGACAATTGATCGTTCCAATGAGCCTTGGCACATTCCATTTCCCATAACAATAAATCAAATTGAAAGGAAAAATCATAAAATGCCCTCTTACTTTTCATCTTTCAACATGTTTAGACTTCACTGATTTGATCTCTTCTACTTACCCAAATTAAAAGCACTCATGCTTCCTTACGCTTGCTTTGGGTACTTCTTTTGTATATTTTTGTTAGCTTTTTTATTTTAAAAAAGAAGACATAGGCCTGCTTTAAACTCATAGTTTGCTTTTCTTGCCTCCCCGAAGTCAACGAAATCACGAGGCACGATATCGCTTTCACTTTTTACATGATTCGAATAAGGTTTTCTATTTCAAGCTTTTCTGAACCAGGCGTTGGAGGGGAGCGGCGCACAATTCTCGTGCGATACTCCTGGAGAAAGTTTTTTTTTTAAAGCTGGGACCAAAAGTTGTTATAAACTAACCTCGTTTTCCTGGATTGAAAGTGGATTTTCCTTCCTGCACACTTCGCTCGTAATGATTTTCTAATACGTTCTCTTCATTGGTTCTCCAGTAAAAGTCTTCAATGGTTGCTACGCACTTGATCTTGAGCATCCGATTGATAAAGTGATGTTTCCTTATCTATCAAGCGAGAAAAATAATGTTAAGGACTCTTAATTCCTAGCAGAACATTAAAATTAAATTGAACATCCGTTTTATGAGAAACTTTTTAGCGCAATACATTTTCTAGTTGGGGATGTTAAATTTGAAGGAGAAATTCGTCTTTCTCTGCTCAAAGTTTCCAGTGGTGAAAGTATCTTGGAAGTAGAGACGGGTGTCAAAAAATCTTAAAAATTGAGGTTCTAACAATATGAAAAGGTTGAGTTAGGCCAACCCGGTCTCCCTAATGCAATTATGAATTATGCTTCAAGATTGACTCATCTTTCTGACAGGAGAAATAGTCAGAGCACCGCCAGGCGTGGTCAGGGCTTTGAAAATGTCAAGGAAGGGGAATTCTCGAGATTCCGGTGTCAAGTTTCCCTTGACTTTCACCATATCTACCGCAGGCTTAATTCTAAAGTGCTTCTTCACTACTCCAGCATCTCATCTTTTCTGGATAA